>VSMD01120575.1:0-224650 GCA_008750895.1 Mirza zaza
CTTTCCTCCTCCCCACCCCTGCCTGCCCACCACCTGTTAAAATTTTTTTTTTTTTTTTAACATTTTGGTTACATTGTATATCTTTGCCTCTCCCTAAGAAGGGTTAGAGGTATGCCCTCCCCCTCCAAAATGCTCATCTCATCCCTAAGGTTGGGTGCCCCCCCACACACCGAATCTCTGGTGAGCATTGCCACCATTTGAAAACCAAAGTTTAAATCAGTCAGTACCAATTTGATGGCGAGTAGATGTGGAGCCCATTTTCCATGTCTTGCACATGCACACATTTTAAACATTAGATCAGAACAGGTTTTTTTTCCTCCAAGTACACTGATAACTCTTTAATCAAAAATTCCAAATATGAGATTTAACTGTTAATATTATCATATTTGTTTATATAGTTCGTTAATTTCTCTTCTATTATAGCCTAAGCCAATGGAACAAAGAACCAGAATGGCATTTCTGAGCTCTAGTTTTGTGGTAAAGATAAAGTTGGCAAGTACTAATTTTTAAAATTAAGTTTAAGTAATAATTTTAAACTGTAAGGAGGGATGTCTATTCAATCTTTCCCATTTTATGATGCTATATTCTATAAATTGATTTTCATAATATATTCCACATATTATACAGTGACTTCTGAATAATCAAAGACAATTGTGTGTAGTATAACTTTAGCATCTGTCATATTGTATTAAATTGTTTGAAAATTGATGGACCATATATGGGTTATACTTCAATAATAAACAAAGTAGAAAGTTCGTATTTCCAGAACAGCCCAATTTGTGACCATTCATAGTAGTTGCTCAATTGATGTTAGTTGCATTTACATGTTGATATACTTTAGTAAACATCCACATTCTATCAGTAACTTTATAACCGTTTCCATCAGAGTAGACCTCAGTCTTCATTACCCCCACTTCATTAAAACTTTATTTAATATTAGAATACAAAAGCAATAAGAAATTAAACAATTTGGTCAATTGTCCTAGTTAAGTTTTCTGCAGAGTCTAAACAGGGTTACAAAGTTTAACAAAAATACTTACACATATTCCCAATATATTATGAAATACTTCTGTTGTTTACTCTTAAGATAAACATTATTCAGGTGTTCTTCTCTTCTAAACAAAAGATTAGAGAATTTTTAGCAATTTGGACAAATTCATACTTATAGCAGTCACTCACCAACTACTATATCAGATGTATTAATATTTGACACAATATTTGTTAATATTTGACCTGATTCACTAGAGATGAATGCTATCCTGTAAGTAACTATTCTGTGGGGAAGTTTTTCAATTAATTACCAGAATTGTTAAGCGAAATACCAGATTCCCACAGTCACCTGCGTGACTGTAGCTTTAGGGCCTGGGCAGAGGTCGTGGCACCCTGCAATTCTTTCCAGCCTGGTGACCAGCCCTATCAAGGGAAAAAGCATATCTCTCCTTAGAGCCCAGCAGGCAGCTCTAACACCTCGGACACATAGAGCCAATTCCACTGTTATTTCCATGGAAACCACTGGTAGCACAGCTTAGTGAACCAAGAACCAGGTGTGAGGCTTCTCAGCTAACTGCATGGCAAGTGTAATCTTTGATGGACAAAATGAGGATCACGCAGCTGCTTAAAAACCAATATCCTACATACTGACCAAGACCCAGGGGAAGATTTTATAAAATTGAATTAGTGTGAGGGTGGCCCAAAGCCTCTTTTCTCTACTAAGTAGTAGCTGCCTATTTGTGTACTGTCCAGCCCAGACACAGGGCCTTCACAACCCTTAAAAATATATTGGCTATAATGATTTATGCAGTTTTGTGCAAAAATAATACCTTGCCTTTACATACTACTTTTCTTCCAAGTAGACCAAGTACCAGCACAGATTCCTACTCAGTTCTATGAGTGCTATGATCCCCTAATATTTTTAAATTATTTAACATTTTAAAATAATTTTCTATTTACATTAGTATTTCTCACTTTAAGGCAACAAAGATAGGGTTCCTATTAATTGTAGTGGATGTCTACTACAATCAACTGGATGGAATGATGAGGATGCTTGCGATTCAGCAGCTGAGATTGGTGACTAGAGACAGGCCAATCCTCTCACAAGACAGCCCTTGGCCACATGTCACACAAACAAGGCTGTTCAAAGCACAGAGGCTGGACTGGGAAACTCTCTGTCATACCCTGTATTCACCAGACCTTGCACCAACTGACTACCACTTCTTCCAGGCTTTGGACCACTTCTCGCAAGGGAAAATAATTCAATTGTCAACAAGCTGTGGAAAACATCTTTCACAATTTCATGGCCACTCGCTCTCCAGGCTTCCTGTCTGCTGGCATAAACAAGCTGCCGTTAAGATGGCAAAACCGTGTCGATAGTTTAGGCATGTACTTTGATTAATTGCACTGCTTCTTGTTTGAGAGGTAATAAACTACACTTTTGAATTAAAATCGGACATTTCATATTTAATAACCTAATAGTTTGTCATAAATACTTGCAGTCTTGAAATAAATGTGCAGTTCCTGAGTATATATGACCTGGCACAGATACAAAGTGGACCAGGAAAATTCACACCTATATCATGGTCACTTCCAGGGACTGTTTCATTTTAAAAGTGCTTACTGAGCAGCTTTCACATGCCATGCACTACAATGAGGGGTGGGGACACAGTGGGAGTAAGACAGACATGATCACTGTCTTCAGGCAGCCCATGGTTGCAGCCTAGATTTTCCTTACTTTGGGTGACCCAAACCTTCTAATTATTGGGCAAAAGTTCAGGGAAGCAATCACGTAGGTAAAAGAAGTTGCGCCTACTTGCTGGCATAAAATTCATCTGAGGCACTTATGTTTCTAGTTAACTCATAAAACATGGATTGCTTAGCGTAAATAACATTAGCTGTTATGAAAAAAATAAACCACCCCTGAAATCTCAGTTCCTGACTGACCTCACAGTGGGGAGGGGTGAGGGACCTCTGTTCCATGATGTTCCTTGGGGTCTAGGCTACTTCCACCTTGTGGCTCCACACTCCTCTAGGTCCTGGGAGGTTTTAATCCATCCTGTGAGTAAAGAGAGAAGGAGGATTATGGATGGGAAGATTTTCTAGACCAGGCCTGGAATCCAGGTGTGCGACTTCTGTTCACCTTCCATTGGCCAGAACTCGATTTCACAGTCCCACCTAACTGCAACTGCAGTCTAGGAAATATAGCCCAGCTGTGTACCCTGGAAGAAGAGGAGAACATTGTGTGTCTCTCCCCACCCACACCAGACCCTCCAAGTTCTCTCTGTTCCACCAGCAGGTGGGGAAAGGTCTGAAGGTGGAACTCATGATCTACTCACATTCCATTGATCAGAAGGGTTTCCTGGCCACGCTTCACAGTCAGGGAAAGTTTGAACAGAGATGTAAGCCCAGGAACAGAACCAGGCATCAGGGATCACTGCCCTGCCTAACATGAGCTCTTTTTCAATCACTATTAAGACAAAGAAGAGGATCCCCTTATTCGTTTACAAACATTCCTCTATGGGATTTATTTTTTCTTTCAACAGAACCCTTGACTTTCATTTTTTTCTTATCTTAAATGAGAAGTTACAGGACTGAAAAGGTAAAATGATGAATAGCCCAGAGTCAGACAACCAACCAAAAACCGACTTGTAACTAAATTCAGGTCTCCTAATTCATAGGCCATCTAGGTCACTTTTTTTCACTTTTATTAAATACGTACAATGCATTGAGCACTGTGTTAAATATTTTGGGGATAAGAAAAAAAAAGGTCTAATATTTTCTCCCAGAAAGCTTTAAATGTATTCTTGAGAAACAAAATATCTACATAAAAAAAATGTATATGTGTAATTCAGAGAAAAATACATGCAATTGCACATAATGTGATGTTAGCATCTGAACATGCACTCCAGGAAGATTTGTAGACAAAGATCTGTGCAGAGTATAACACCTGGGAAGCATGTCACAGAGTTCAAAGTTCAGAAATGATAGGATGTGGATGACTAGAGAAAGAAGAAGGACTTTTTAGAGATGACTTGCAGTGAGAGAAAAACATGAGCAACATTCTATTCTGGACACAGTGAGAAGACAGGTGTGACTGAGAAAGAGAATGGGAACTGGGAACGGTGGGAGACAGAATCCCGGGGCCCCATCATGGGTGATTCTAAAATCATAAGCAGCTACAGAAATGCAGTAGGGACTGGAACCCGCATGCCTATGCAGGCGTTTAAGGAATCTTTTCCCACAACAATGTGTGGAACACCCTGCAGAAGGGAGAGATGGACCTTTATAGAAACCAAGGAACAGAAAGAAGGCTGAGACTGGACTACACAGTAGTCCAAGAGAATCTTTGCAAAGAAAGAGTGTGTAAGAAGACATCCCCTGACCAGAGAATCTCACATGTATGAAACAACATATAAAAAACTTTAAGATGTTGCAGAATAAATGCCAAAACCATTCATTTAGGGTGGTGACCCTACGTGGTGGCTCACTTATAGCAAATCCATGTATTCATGTCCTGTTTACATTTTCATTGTGAGAAGAAATTATATAACCACCTAAATAAGACCTTGTGCTCTCCCCTCAAAACAATAATTTTTGACAAAGATATTAAGTAAAGCCACAAGCCTATTAAGAAATGCAAGATTATACACATTATCTCTCATGGGCAGGCAGTGATGTTTGTAATCCACTGAAGACATATCTTCTCAAAAGAAACAGATGTTCTTAGTTGACAATAGAAATGTAAACAGAATCTTACAGAATTTTCTCATCATTCGGCCTATGTATTTATTTATATCCTGCCTTTGCAGGAAAAAAAATAAATTAGGACAAGCTTACAGAGATAAAATAAAGCAAGGTAAAATAAAGTAAAACACATCATGGAAGCAGTGCCAAAGAATAATAAAAGTAGGAAAAATAAGAGAGAGCCATGAGTAATGTAGGTGCATTTAAAGAATAAATGTGGTAAAGCCCTAATGAAATGACTGACTAGAAGTGAATCCAAAAATGTGGTTCTGAACTTTGGGCACAAAGCAGAAGTGTTCATGTGATACACAGTATTTATAAAATAAATCATTTACTCGCAAGGGAAAAAGCCATTCCTGGATTTGAAATCATAAAAAGTGTTCTCTCTACGACTCTCAAAAAAAAAGGTAAAAATTAATATCTTGTATTGGTGAGAACTCTAAGTTTCAAATTATAGAAAGCCCAACTCAAACCAACTTACATAGAAAAAGGACTTTGTTGACTCATGTAACTAACAAATTCAAACTAAAAGAATTAAAAAGTAAGTTATTAATCTATAAATTCAGACATTGTCAGATTAGGCACTCACGCACTGTTGTCAGGAATCTCTCCCTGCCTCCCTGCCTCTCAGTTTTGCCTTCCCTTTGTGTGGCTTCATTTTCAAGAAGACTCTCCCCCACATACCAGCAATGGCCACCAGCAGTTCCAGATGTACATTCTACGAGGTCAGCAACGTCCACAGGAATCGCACCCCTTGTCCCAAAGTCCCGAGACTGATTCAGCTTGTCCCAGCTTCTGTCACGTGCCCACTTCTGGACCAATCTTTGGAGCCCAAGTGAGGCTCTTGTGTCTCCCAGGGATGGGCTGGAATCTGTGGCACATGGTGCTGCCTTAAGTTTGAGCATGCACATTTTATGTTTCTGGTTAATGCCCGGACCTGTGCTTTTTTTCTTCTTCTTCTTGGGAAAAGATCTCACTCTGTCACCAGGCTGGAGTGCAATGGCCTGATCATTGCTCACTGCAGCTTTGAACTCCTAGACTGAAGCCATCCTCCTGCCTTGGCCTCACCCGTAGCTAGAACTATAGGTGCATACCACCACACTCAGCTAATTTATTTTATTTTATTTTTTGTAGAGATGATGTCTCACTATATTTCCCAGGCTAGTCTTGAACACCTGGCCTTAAGTAAGCATCAGCCACATCAGCCTCCTAAAGTGCTGGGTTTACAGGCATAAGCCACTGTGCCTGTCCCCAGACCTGTACTCTTTAACAGTCAATGCAATGACTTCCTTGGGTCACAGTTAAGCTTAGTGAGGACAAGTTTCTAGGAAAAAAAAAAAAGATATTACTTTCAAAAGGAAATTGTGCAAAGAAGGACCATAGTCAAAGATGAAATTCATCTCACAAAGCAATTTTGGGTCAGTTCTGACACAGGTGAATGAGAAGCCAAGGCCATGATAGTTTCAATTTGAAAGCATTCATAAACTGTTACACTGGACCTTTCCATTCATCTGCAAACGGTTCTTAGACAAGAACTTCATTCATAGTACCTTATTTGTTTGTTTTGTCCTCAGTGAGTGGGCACATTGATAATTAATTCTTGCCCACCTGTAAAGATACAGAGCTGACTGCTTTGGGGCCAGTGGGACAGGGAGCAGTCCAGGTTTTGTGGAGACTATGATCTCATACTTACTAGAGCTAGGTCCTGGGCCTCTTGGAATAGAGGCAGAGGGGGACAGATAAATGTGGGTTAGGGAAAGATGGAGTGTCCCAGGGACAATCTGAAATCAATTTTGATCCCCATGTTGAAATCCAGAAACATTACAACTCAAGAGAATGGTCTGGACAGAGCTTCCAATGGACAGACACCCTCCACAATATGGACAGACTCCCTCCATCCACCCACACCACCTGCCATCTCTACCTTTTATCCCCACCACCCTGGATGCAGTAATGGATGGCTGACTACATGAGACCTCTGGGAACTTCTGGAAGAGGATTCCAGATGATGACATTGCTGAATCTTCTAGAGTGACCATGGCTTTGTTCAGCTCTTTTAAAGAAATAGCCCTAAGCAACTTGTTACCACCTTCTTAATTTACACTGTTAACCTCCATGTCCTCTATGGCACCCACGACACCACACTTCATATTAATCCTGGCCATGCATTGAAGCCAGACGTGGACCAACAGACCCTCCTATGACTCATGCCATGGGGCTATGTATGCTGAAATCTTGGACAGACACCAGATGATTTTCAGACACAACTCAGCTCCCATGTAGTCCCCAGATGCCATCAGCAAGCAGCATCCCCCAGTGGAGACTAGGTCCCTCTAAGTATGGACTCCACCCTTCTCAGGTGACCCACCATCCTCTTTCCTTTCTAATGCCTGCTGCACTCTTTCCCTCTCCCCAGCCAAGGACATCTCTTCAAGTCCCAGAGGCTAAAATCTTGGCTTTTACTCATTAGATATTATGGTCTAGCTTAGCATTATCCTGTTTTAGCTGTGGTAGAAATAACCTGTAATTCTGAGCTACACACTATGGTAACCTAGCCACATGTACCTATTGACCACCATAAATGTGGCTACTACAAAGAAACTTTTCATTTGTACTAGCCACATTTTATTTAATTTTAATTAATTCAAAAATTTTTTAAGAGGCAAGGTCTCACTCTGCCACCCAGGCTAGAGTACAGTGACCTGATCATAGATCACTGTTACCTCCAACTCCTTGTGTCAAGCAATTCTCCTGGCTCAGCCTCTTAAGTATTTAGGACTGTAGCACACACCACCACATCCAGATAATTTTTTTCTTAAATTTTTTGTAGAGTTGGGGTCTTGCTTTATTGTCCAGCCTGGTCTCAAACTCCTGTCTGCAAGCAATTCTCCTACTTCAGCCTCCCAAAGTGCTGGGACTACACGTGTGAGCCACTACACCTGGCCTAATTTAAGTTTAAATAGCTACATTGCTATGGGCTAGTGGCTACCACATAACACTCAAACACTAAGAATTGATTCCTTTTTATTTTTCTTTCTGATTCCTTCTGATATGCCCAAGAAAACAAAGTTGGAATGGTCTAGTTAAATAGTGGGAGAAATGAGGCTTTTAACCAATATTTCAAAACTACCCTTTTTGCCACATTTATCTTTCTGTATCCCAACAAATACAAGTTGCTTCTGAACCAGGGTGTGGGAGGTGTTTGCCCTAGGCTGTCTAAGGATGACTTGATAAGCTTCTTGCCCCTCTCATGGGCCACTTCCTAGTTCTCTCAGGCAGATCTTTCGTGACAGCAATAAGGGTAATAGCAAATTCAAAAAGACAGAGAAAAGTAAACATAATGCCCATGGCTCCATTTCACTTTCATCCCACTCCATCCCACATCCTGAGTGTGTGTCACACTAAGGTGATATGGTGGGGTCCAGGTGGCCTGGTTTCACCATCGAGCATAAGCCCTGTGGAGGGGTGTCTAACAAACAGGGCCTGTGCCTGGGAGTGGCCAGTCTCACAACGCCACTAGGGCCCTGGCACGGCTGGGCAGCTGGTGCCTGTGTGCCTTTGATAGTGGAGCTGAAAAACCAGTGACAGCAGCCTGAACCTGAGGATGCCTCTATGGAGCAGGAATGAAGATGACTCGGCAGTGACTTTCATGGACCATCAGCCAAGGAGGAGGTGGGTTCAGTGATGCCTCAGTGGATGAGAATGGGGACAGATGGCAACTGAGGATCAGACATCTCCCATCCCACCAGAAACATGACAGAACCAGAGGGAGAAAAAGGAGAAGAAGTCGAAATAGGTTGAAATTCAGTTTTTACAAACCCTAAAAGATAAGCACACAAGATTAACATTTAGTTATAGAAAAATAAATGTGTGTTTATTCTTAACTTAGAGAACTGTTACATCTTTATAATGAGATTATTATTGTGGTACATATATATTTTTTTCAAAAGTGTGCACTGAAAGTGGACTACAAAATCCAGACAGGATTTACAATAACCCAATTTCTTCTTGTAAAGGTCTAATAGGTTGAATTAGTATATGAAGCCCAGCTGTAGTCCAGAGTTTGTAGTGTTCTCCAATGAAGAAAGGCAAATTAAACTCAAACCGGAAGGCTACAATGCTCAAAGATTTAAAATTTTACTGAGTAAGGGGGGAAAATACTTTTTTTAATTGTGGTAAAATATAAATAACATAAAATTTACCATTTTACCCATTTCAGGCGTACAATTTAATGACATTAAATACATTCACGTTGTTGTGCGACCATCACCACCATCCTTCTCCAGAACTTTTCCGTCTTCTCAAATTGAAACTCTATACTCATTAAACAATAACCTTTATCCTCCCTCCCCCACCCCAGCCCCTGGCAGCCACCAATCTACTTTCTATCTCTGAATTTGACTCTAGATACCCTATGTAAGTGGAATAATAGATTATTTGTTCCTTTAGGTCCGGCTTATTTCACTTAGCATAATATCTTCAAGTTTCATTTATATGGTAACATATAATCAAAATTCATTCCTTGTTAAGGCTGAATAATATTCCACTGTGTATATGTGTGTATATATATATATAAAATACATTTTGTTTATTCAGTTATCTGTTGATGGGCATTTGGGTTCTTTCCACCTTTTGTCTGTTGTGAATAAGGCTGCTATGAACATGGTTAAACAAATATCTGTTCAGGTTCCTTCCTTCAATTCTTTAGGGTAACTGCAGTGGAATTGATGGATCATATGGTCATTTCATATGTGCAATTTTTGAGGACCCAACATGCCATTTTTATAGCAGCTACACCATTTTACATTCTTACCAGCAATGCACATCTTTACCAACATATTTCTTTTTTTTTTTTTTGAGACAGAGTCTCACTCTGTTGCCTGGGCTAGAGTGCTGTGGCATCAGCCTAGCTCACAGCAACCTCAAACTCCTGGGCTTAAGCAATCCTTCTGCCTCAGCCTCCCGAGTAACTGGGACTATAGGCATGTGCCATCATGCCCAGCTAATTTTTTCAATATATTTTTAATTGACCAATTAATTTCTTTCTATTTTTAGTAGAGACAGGGTCTTGCTCTTGCTCAGGCTGGTTTCGAACTCCTGATCTTGAGCGACCCGCCTGCTTCGGCCTCCCGGAGTGCTAGGATTACAGACGTGAGCCATGGCGCCCTGCCTAACATATTTCTTTAAAAACAAAAAATCAGGTTTGAGTTGGCTTTGATCTATTAATATTTGAAAAAATACATTATATACTTACTACTATTGCTAATAATGTTCATGTTGCTGCTTTTATTTAAGCATCCAGAAAATTGCTTCTAATCCATCATTTTCTCCTAGGCTCACTGCTTTCACTGTTGTGACAAAGCAGATCAAAGGAAACCTCAAAAAAATAGTGAGATTTGTTCTCAAGTCCTCTCAATAGTCCATCTCCCAGTGACCTGGGTGCTCTCCCCCTCCTCAGCCCACCCCGGCACCACTCAGCCAGGCCAGTCCCTCAACCCCAGACCTTTCTCTTTTCTCTTCCCACTCCCCTCACCCAAGTGTCACTTGAGGAACCTAAGAGGAGTGGACATGTTCATATGTTGCTTTCCCAGGTGACATGTGTACAGGATACTTCTGTACCTAACACCTTAATCATGATGAGTGAAGGGTGAAAATAACAGGTATGCCAATAGGTTATGGGAGAGTTGCAGGAGCTCAGTGTAGACAAAAGACCTGGAAAAGAAGTCAAAACGCATCTGTTCAATCAGATGGAAAACTTTTAAGCAAGCCATGTAATCTTTCTTGGACTCAGTTTCCCTATTTGTGAAATGCTAGATAAATTCCCTCCAATGAAAAAGCTGGATGATTCTGATTTCATCTAAGCATGCATTTGTGTATGATAAATTAAAATAATTTACTTCAATATCCTGTGCCATTTCTAAGATTTGTCCAATTACATCTCTCATAAAGCCCCAATAATAGAGTTTGGTGCTAATGCAGGAATAGACAAGTACAACAGAGAGCAGAGAAATAGAGCCAAGGATATAAGCTAAAACCTAAACATTGTTTAATCACTCAACATTTGCCAACTACAGCAAATCCTCACTTACCCTTATCAACAGATTCTTGGAAACTGTGACTTTAAGCAAAACAACATATAGCAAAATCAGTTTTTTTCCTCATCAACATTATAATGAAACAACAGTGAAAGAAAGGACGTTATTTGAGAACCTGCAGTTCATCCTTTCACCTAAAGTCATAATCTCCAAGAACTTATTGACAACATTAAGTGAGGACTTCCTGTACTGTTATTTATATATTGTCATTATTGAATTTATCATTTAATCCCTGCAACATGATAATTGATGTAAGAAGGTGATTTATTAAGAAAGTAATGAATGTCTTGTTGGGTTTTTTTTCCTTGCTTTATACTCCTTGGAATAGAATCAAAAACATTTTTCACTTTTACCCACCAGGAGTGTTTAGCACGGCCTATATTCCTAAATTCTAGCCACAAGTTATAACTGGGACCTACAGTGTAAATCTTGTTTCTAAATGTGAAATCCTACAGTGTAATCTTTTAAAATGTAAATTAGTTGTTACTGATATTTAAATTAGGGGTGTTTCACATTTTTTCTTTAAAAAAATCCAAATTTTCAACCTCTCTTGAAAAATCATGATTGGGCTACACTGGGCATTTATTACCAACTGAGATCAGCAGGATACAAGTAGTAACTTCCCCTTTGGACTGAGCATGTGCTGCACAGTTCCCGACATGCTCCACTCTCTGCTCACCTTACTTCCTACCTGGCCCTCAAGGGCATTTCAGTTTGCTCTTTCAGAGGTGTAAATTACCAGCTTTTGTGGCTTAGGCTCTGAAGGGAATCCATATGGATTACCAGAGGGTCAGAGAGTGTTGGAACTTTTGTGCACTATGGGCAAGATAGGGAGGAATGAGAACCCGCCCTGGGAAAGGCATTAGATGCAGAACACTAGGGAATAGAGGGTCACAGTTTCCACGGGGGACATGAGACACAGGCAACTCTAGGGAAGCATGTCCAAAATACTAAATCTCCTGGGAGGATCAAGAAATGACTCAATAACAAGTTTCAAAGTCTTCCAAGCCTAGGTAATGTGTGAGGTTGGTACTACCCGCACAAGATCCTCACAACTAAAGGACTCACACCGGCCTGAGCAAGTATGATGGCAAGCCGTTTTATTCTCCACAAAGACTTGACTGAAATTAAAGCTGTTGAGGGAGAAATAACTTGATAGAGGTTTGTTGGAAGCCAAATATGAGAATCAACCGAGAAGTATACACCAACAATGTTGGGAGTGTTCACGAGTCTGTTACAAGTTAGAATAGAATGCTTTCATTAAAAAGTTTAGAAGAAGGAAGGCAACCTCCGCATACCCAGGTTGTCCTTTTTCCTTAAAGGGTACAACATAGAGGTTACAATTGTTGGATACAGATTGCCGCAAACAGGCCAAAATGTGAGACAATACATGCAAGACAATCAGTAAAACTTTATGATTCAGAAATAAATCAGTGTTTTTTTCAGTGTCAGTAGGTTATGCATTATTAGTATGTCAACAATTTGAGGAACTCATGATAAGGTTCTTTATTCTGGGACAGGGTGGCACCAAGAATGGCTACGGAGCACCATGAATTGCTACGAATCACAAGACTTCCACAACACAGGTTCATTTGGAGGCCTGTTTACTTTTGAAGTCAATTGCCGAATGTGGCCTTTAAGTGATCAAGACTAGCAAATGACCAACCCCTGAGGGCAGCTCCATCAACTGAAGGAAAATTGCAGAATTTCCTCTTACGCTCCTTTACAAGGCATATAGGAACACTTAGGACTTTTTTTTATCTCCCAGAGAACTGGAGAGAGCCCACCAAGAACAACCAGTATTGAATTTCCCACCAAGTTGAGGGAGTGGGGCTGGTGTGGTGGGTCGGCAGGAGAGAATAGGAGCCCTATTTTCAACAAGCTGTCCTGGAGATTATGCTGCACAGATGTTTGGGAATCCCAGTTCCAGCTGTGCTCACTAAAGTGCCTTCCCACTCCAGAATTCTATGATCCTAAGAGTTCTTTTGCAGGAAAAGGTGCCCAAGGATGGGGAAAGGATGAAAGATGTGAAAACTTGGGTGCAGAGCATGTTGGTTGGCAGGGAAATGGATAAACATGAAACTGGCTGGCTTACCTGAGCATAAATCTAACACAGGAGTTCTATTTTGCTAATCTATTTGTGCCAACATCAAAAATGAAAGAAACTTTGACTTCAGGAAATGGCATGTGCTTCCTAAGAAGTGTGAGGGCATTTGCCATGTTGGCCGCCCAGACTGCATTCCCTCCTCCAGGGGCACCCTAATTTCCTGTGGGAGCCTTACCTTTCCCCTAGTGGCCTCGCAATACAGATGAGGCTGCTTCCACAAGAGCCCACTTGGACGAGGTAAGTCTCTCTCACTTACGACGCTGGAGCTGGTGGCCCAGGCCTGCAGGGGAGCCTGCCGGTGCTGACCACACAGGCTCCTTGCATTTCTTTGCGCTGCCATCCCAAGGAACGGCCCTTGTCCGCAGGCTCAAAGATGGCCTCCATAATCTTGACATTCAGCTACACAAAGAAGAAATGAGAAAACGGGAGCATAAATACCTTGCCTTTTAAAGGTACATAAGCCATTTTTGCTCATTTGAGCCCATTGACTAGAATTAAAATACGCACACTTTCGCGTGAAGGCGGCTGGGAAAATGTAGTGGTGAGGAAAGTGAGCAGTGGGTGATGGCAACAGTCCTTGCCACAAAGGTGAGCCCCTGGCACCTGCCCTCCACTGTGAAAGCCAAAGGGCCCCTCCTTCCTTTCCCACACCAGGGTGGGGCATGTATCTAAGCAGGGCAATCGGATGCTCCCTCCCAGGGCTCTGAATCCCGAGTGAGGGAGGCGAGAATGGAAAGTAACATCAGAGGTCATGTCTGGTGGTACTGGTGTGAGAATGTTGTCATGCTTCCTCTCCCTAGCTTCTGCAACTCCGTGGGCCCCTGCCTCTTCCCAAGCCTGGTCTCAAAGCCTCCTGTTTATTCTATAGCCCCATTCCACCCCATTCAACCCATTCTGGACACCTTTCCAGTAAATTCCCTTTTGCTTAGTTGGCTAGATTTCATGTCTGTTGCTCTCAATGAAGAACCTTGGGTTATTCTGTTTCCTGTTGCTGTAACAGAATACCACAGACTGGGTAATTCACAAAGAAAAAAAAATTATTTCCTACAGCTCTGGAGGCTGGGAAGTCCAAGCGTGAAGGGCTGTATCTGTGAGGGCTCGGCTACTGTGTCGTAACAGGGCAGAAGATATCACATGGCGAGAGAGGAAGCAAAAGCACATCAGCTCAGATCCCTCTTCTTCTTCTTATAAAGCCACCAGTCTGATCATGGAGGGGGTCCCACTGTAGTGACTTTATTTGATCCTAATTACCTCCCAAAGGCCCTACCTCCTAATCAATATTTGAATTTAGGGATTAAGTTTTCAACACATGAAATTTGGGAGACACATTCACACCCAGAAAATCCCAATTTAGCCACAGTCTAGGGAAATGAAAAGAAACTCAATACCGGAGGTTGGATAAACCCTGCAGGTGCTGTTGGCCCCATGCCACAGTGGAGCCTTGGGATCCTGTCGTTATGACACACTGTTTTCAGAGACAGAGGGCCGACTCTGTAACTTATCTTCCCCATTATACTCCCCATCTATACTAGTTATCTACTGCTGCATAACAACAGTTTGCATTTAAAGCAATAGGCATTCACCGTGTCACAGTTTCTGTGAATCAGAAATCTGAGTGCCACTTAGCTGATTACCTCTGGCTCAAGGTCTCTCATGAGGAGACAATCCAGACATTGGCCGGGGCTGTGGTCTCATTTGGAAGCACAGTCAGGCCATGGGGGAGGGAAGGAGATGCTTCAGGTTCCTGCATGCGGGTGTCAGCAAGCCTCGGTCCTCCTCCCGTGGGCCTCTCCACAGGGCACTCACGGCATGGCCGCTGGCTCCTCCCTGTTAGGGAGGTAAGAGAGAGCACTCAAGATGGAAGTTATAATCTTTCACAGCCTAGTTTTGGGAGAGACGTCCCCTTGTTTCTGCCATCTCCTATGAGTTAGAAGTGATTCACTAAATCTAGCCCATGCTCAGGAGGAGTAGATCACGGAAGTGCAAATGCCAGAAGCCTGGGCCGCCTCACAGCCATCCTGCCACATGATACACTCATCTATTACAGATCAATGAATGACAATCAGGGTAGGAGGACAAAGGGTAAAGCTTACCTAAAAGTGTGGTTTTTTGTTGTCTTTGTTTTTGTTTTCTCATGAAATGACCCAAAAACATTTGCGACTATTTTGCTTTCACACTGTCAGGCAGGAATTGTCAGGCAGAACCCACTATTGCCAATTTTCTTTTTTTTAACTGTACTATAATTTACATCACACTGCTACAACTGCTATTTTATATGACATTCCCAAGTGTATTTTACAGGATGATTAAAAAGACAGTTATATCAATTTCTAGTATTTTATTATTATTATTAACAATAATAACAACCAGATGAACAAAAAGAGGTAATATGTCCCTTTCCCCATTTATCTTATTTTAGTCTTCTGTTATGATTTCCTTAGCTGCCATTGTAACTTTCAAAATGCTAGTTCAATTACTGGAGTACTACCCATTAAGTTAGAAATGATAGGTTTGCCAAAGAAATCAGCTATTATTTAGAAATAAAAAGCACAGGCAAAGACGTAGCTAACCCTCAATGAATTTCCAAAGTCTTAACACCTTTTCAAAGCCATTGTGAACAAACAGAGCCAAGTTGATGCTTTTGAAATCTAACAAATTGTTAAAGGCACAAAAGTGACAATACCTGTAAATAGCTAGATTTTCTCAATTACCTAGTAAAAGATCTCATGTGCAAACAAAGTAATGTGTAAGCATCTACATGCCGACTGTTCAAACATAGGAGCCCTCTGCTAGCTTTTGGCGAATGAGGGGAAAACTTGCCCTGTCCCCTGAAAGTTTGCTGAAAGATCAACTCACAATTAGGGCAGATTAACAAGAGGGAGAGGTTTATTTACTCTGCACATGGGGAGAATCACCAAGTGATTACTCAATATCTCAATGGGATACAGATATTTTTATACCCACCTTCTTAGAGGGGAGGGGGAAGACGAGGAATATAGGTAATTCTGTTTAGGGGTAATACACGGTTGCTAAGGAAAATGAATAGATACTTGGGAGAATGAATGGATGGGGGAAAAGAGATTGATTTGTAAATTAACCTGAGAGACAGACATTATGTTTAAAATGATTTAGGCCAAGTCTGGTTGCATTCTTGACTTTCTTTCCTGCAGTATAGGAGGGGAGGGAAGGGAAAGGGAAGGAAAGTCCATTGTTCTTTTGATGGGTCCATCTGGTAATGCAGACAGAGGAAAAGCCCCTTCCAAAGGCCTGTTGCCTTTAATTCAAAATATTCTTGATACCAAGGGATCATATTTGGGGGTGAGATTTCCTGAGCTCCTTCACTTTCCAAAGCTCCCACCTAGACAAAGGTGAACCTTTCCTGGGAGTCTTCCTTTCAAGAAGGTCAGAAGCAGTGAGAACTCACGCAGTGTCAACAAAATGTTTTATTTCAACATATGAAAAGAAAGGGAACATTTATTGGTCAGGTGCCCAGACTGCCCTTTCCCAAACACATTATTTAATTTAATCCAAGCATAAATGTCACTTTTTTCAAAGAAAACTTCCCTGACCCCCATGTCTGATGGATCTCACACACCCCTTCCCCACTGTTCTCTGTCTCGTGCACTATTCACTTCCTTCACAGTACTTATTTGATTTTTGATTATGCATTTCCTTGTTCCCTTGCATGTGTACTGCGCTAAGTTACAAGCTCCATGACGATAAGGCCTCCTCTCACACCTTGGGTCAATGCAGCACAGGGATCGAGCCATGGCTTCTGGAACCAGGCCGCCTGGGTTCTAGTCCTGGATGTGACAATCACCAGCTGTGTAACCTGTGCAAGTTTCTTCACCTCTTTGGTTCTTGCTCTTGTCATCTGCAAAATGGGAATCAAAGTAGCATCCTCTTCCCTTTGCCGTGAGGATTAAGTCAAAGCTGTTCAAATATTAGCTATCCACGAATACCTAGATTGGGGCTTAATAAATGCATGTTTATGAATAAATTCAACTCTCACAATAGTTCTACCAAATAAACATCATTGTTTCCAAGTCTGTATGTGAATAGCCTAAACCTCAGAAGCCAGTCAAGATCACACACTAGTTAGTAGTGCTGGTAGTCCTGGACCACGTACGTGTAACTCCAAGTCGTCTATATATCCTGGACCAAATATCTAGCTTTGTGTGGTTACTCATGAGGTTAGTTTTATTTTTATTTTTGTTTCTTAGACTTTAGTGAAGTTTCCCCACCTGAGATGAACTGTATTACGGCATATCAAAGGAAAAATCTCCAGAAGCTTGGATTTATTTATTATAAAGACTCAGTAGTTTCCTTTTAATATTTTTTGCTAATTCTCACAAGAACATTGCTAGTAGGTATTAAGATTCTCATTTTACCCAGGAAGTATTGTGGAGAGGTTGAGTGACTGTCCCCTGCCCCCATCACGACTGTGCAGCAAGGCTCCAAACTGTGTGGTTCCATCAATGAGCTCCAGGGTCAGATTCCCGGGGTCTGAATCCTGGACCACTCACTTACCAGCTGGCATGAGTTATGTAAAATTTCTGATTTAGCTGCCTAATCTGGAAAAGAGAAGTAATAGTAACTGCCTCATTGAACTGTTGTGTCATGCAAACAAAGTCTGTGCGCGAAAAGTGGCGAGCACACTCCCTACACGTGTGCGTTAGATCTTGATAAATGCTGAATGGTGAAGGTTGTCGTGGTGCCGGTAGGTAGTGGTGGCATTCCCTGTACACAGTGATTCCTGAAGGATGAGTTTCTTGGATGGACAAGAAGAAGATGGATGAAAGGTCATTCTTACAGAAGGCACAGGCTGTGAAGGCACAGAACAGGATGGAATGCTTCAGCAACACGGCTGCAACGGAGGCATTGCCTCAGATGAAGAGAAACGAGCAAGAAAGATCGAGATTGTTGTGAAATGGAGTTTTAAGAGGAAGTCAGACCTGAGCAGATTTGCATTTAAAATGATTGTCCAGGAATACTGAGCTCCAGGGGCTGAATCAGAGGAGACAATCATGAACTCCAGAGCACAGTTCACAGTAAGCACTTTAATTATCACTAGGCTTGCAAACAGCAAGAAGGACACAATTTAAAATTTGGGGAGGCAGACTTGACAGGATTTGACTGTGGCTTGAAGGGTCTGGAAAGAGAGGAGGCCAGGATCCCATGTGTCATCATCAGAGACCAAGTAGACAGACCAGCCATTAACGGAGATAGGATATTCCAAAGGAAAACCAAGCTTCAGAGATGAGGCAGAAAATAAAAAACTTTATCAATGAATTCAAAACCCTCAGAGGGCAGACTTATCAGACAGCTAAATCCTATAGGTCAAAAGATCGAAACCCAGGTGTGGAATAGAAGTAAGGGCCTGGAAAAGGGCAAAACGTATTACAAGTTGTCTCTTTAACACCCCCCTTCCCGGACACACACACACACACACACACACACACACACACACTTTTTAAAACCTGCATCTCTGCCCAAGGCCAGTAATAAGAGGGGCAGGGAAGAATCTTTTGTTCTTTGTACCACAGTAGATGGCTCCACAGCATTGTCTAGGCAGAAATCATGAGATTTTCTTCACCACTGATGCTATAGTTAAATAGCAATAGCCCAAAGCTGAAAACCCCCTTTTAAAAGCTCTATATTTCTGTTTATAGAGAGGATGATGGTACTTTAAAACAAGACTCTCCCGTCCTCCTCATTTGGCAGCAAATCAATAAAGTTCTCTTTCTTTCTCCTCAAGTCACTTGTCCTTGTTCTTCATTCAGCCATAGGAACAAGTACGGAATTCGGGGTAACAGAATTTAGCATCTCTGGGTGGGCCCATTGGCACCCCAGTGGAATAGCACCAGGCAACTGCTGCTGTGGCTGGAAGAAGCAGGGGCAATCCCAGGTCAAGCCGTGGGCCTTAGCTGGTAGGAGCCATGTCTTTTCAGGCTGAGAGAGTGAGGAACTGCCCCAGCAGCTCCTGGAGCCTGTTTAGCTACAGGAAACTCCCGTCTCTTTCTCCCTGAATTAGGCACAACTCCTACCAAATTGAACCTTGTTCAGGAAAAGGAAATGAATTTGGGAAGTGTCACAACTCCTTAGCCATTTTTTGGGTAAGTTCCCTGGTGTGCACACTGAGACCCTTGATTCCACCCATTTGGGGAAGGTTCTCAAACCTTCCAGCCCTATGGCAGGGCATTTTCTTTGGAGGCACCATTTGCATGTGGAAGTCACAGCTGATGCTTTGCACTGGGAATTCCCTGTATTGTCTACTTGTCATGATGTGTTCACTGTTGTTGTTTGTGAGTTCTTGTTTCGACACGAGAGGATCCATTTCTATTCCATCTGAAAGCACCCTGGGGAGAATCTTGACTGGATGACCAACTTACAGCTATAAGTCTATATCTAAAAGAGAATGGTGTTATGGTAATCCATTTTACATGCTGGAGTGTGAGGAGAAGTGGCTGTTGAATGGAAGCTTAAATTATCATACTCTCTTACAAGTGGAATTATTTTGTCAAAGTGCAGGTAAATGGGATGAGATCCCCTATGTACAATCTTTCATGCAATTGCATAACAAAGAGGATGAAAGACCATGTGATAAAATTGAGGAGGGATTAACAAGGTCAGATCTCATGAACCTGCTCCCCTGCCATGAGCTCCTCACCCACCCAGGAATGTGCTGCAGTCTTGGATGCATTCAAGCTCATGCTGCTGGGTCCCTCACAGCCCCATCCACCATGGTCCCTGATGCAGTGGTCATGGGGTGTGCTAATGACAGCAGATTCCCCCCTCCCCCACCAGAGGCCCCCAGCCAGCCTAGAAAGCAGCCCCATGTGAAGCCATAGCCTGGGCAACTGCCACTGCCACCACCCACCACCAGTGCCACCATCTTGGAACCATGAGAAGGGCTATGGGAAGCATGACTGGAACTAATTCTTTAGTCCCATGCACACTGTGTTATGACTCTGGAGTGATCAGAGCCTCTCCTTCTAAGACACAGCAAGGAACTCAATTTGGGCATAGGGCACTCACAGCCAGGGTAGGGCAATTTCCATTATGGCAATATCTGATAGTGGGCTTGAATGTGCAAGGAGCACCATTAGGATATTATTGGACTTACACACACAAATCGGGATTATAATGCAGACAGAGATGGCATAAGAATAAATCATTACCAAAAGTATATTCTGGCAGGCCTCCAGAGGGGAATGCCTAGACAGAATATTTTAAGCAGCGTGTAAGAATTACAACAAAAAGCTAATGAAGATCCCTCTGAATTGAACACATCTATCAGGCATATTGGAAATATACAAATGCAGCTCCAGAGGCCCCTGAAAATTTCCCAATAGTTATATGAATTTTATAGGATGGAGTGCTTCAGATATAGGGAGGAAGCTGCAGTGTGTGGAAGGGACAATTAGCATGAATCCCTCCCAGCTCGTTGATATCATCTTTAAAGTATATAATGCCAGGGAGGAACAGAGACTAAAATCTATGTGTGTCCTGTTAGCTACACCCACCAAGGATCTTTTGAAATAGTCAAAAGGAAAGGGCAAAATACTTTGCCCCTGGTTGAGGTACAATCAGTATATTTTTTGTAAAAGGGAAGGACATTGGAAAGAATGCTGCCCAAAATTGCAAAGAGCTCCAGGTAACAAGAAACTCCCAGGAGAGCCAATAGTTCTTCGAGTCCAGGACTCAGATGATGAAGAAGAGTGCCCAGGCCTCCATACCTCACTAGTGGCTCCAATCCAAATATCCCTACAGGAGCCCCAGGTACAATTGACAGTGGGGACTTGATTAGTGGGCCTTTTAATTGGCACAGGAGTGCCACTGCAGCCAAGCCACATGGGCAGAAGTGGCCTAGGGCCTTTCCCTCTCGGCCGCCACCCCTGCGCATGGTATTCCATGAGCCAGGCCGGAGGGGTGGGCAGCAGTGGTGAGGCAGCCATTGGCAAACAGCAGCTGAGGAACTCTTCCCCACTGGCCCAGGAAACAGTTTCCTGGCCCAGGAAACTCTTCCCCACTGGCCCGGAGAGCCACTACCAGAGCTAGAGCTCTCCCACCACTGCCTCTGATGCTTAATCTGGTGGACCTGGGTGAGTAGCAGGAGCACCAGAAGCTGTTCCAGGAGCGGCAGAAGCTCACCTCTGAGGGTGCCACCAATCTCCTGCTGGATGAATACCAGAGCCTGGTGAAGCACACAGGAAGCTGCCACTGCAAAGCAATTCATTTTAAAGTTTGGGTCTCAGCAGACTTGCACACCATTGCAGCATTTGCAAAAAGAAAACTACCAAAAAGTGAGTAAGGCTGTATAAGCCAACAGGATCCCAAGAAGTGCAGAAAGAATTTAAATTCCCCATACCAATGAATGTAGATTCATACAGGATCTATGTGCCATTAATGATATTGTACAAGTGACTATGAAAGATACTCAGTCACATTTTAATGGCAGGATCATGGGACTAGGGTGGCCTCACAGTACTGCTGAACTATGTCACCTCAGAGGTTTAAAGGGGCTCTCCTGCACTGTTTGGTGAGGGCTTAGGAAGGCATTGGCGGAAGCTGCAGTTGGACAGGTTTGCAAACAGCAGGTTACTTATCTGGGATTCCAAATTAGCAAGGGAACCTACAACAACTGCATGGGTTCCTAGGAATGGCAGTGTTCTGTCATATCATGATCCCAAACTTTGAACTAATAGCAAAGCTCTTCTAGGAGGCCCTTAAAGGAACAGATGGGGAAAGCCCTGATCTGGACCACAGACTGTCAAAATGCCAAAAACAAAAAACAAAATAAGAAAATACTTAAAGCAGAGCCTTATGACTGGCCCCACTTTGGGGTTGCCTGACTTGCAAAAAGAATTTAAATTATATGTTCATGGAAAACAAGGCATGAGCCTTTGAGTGTTAGTATCGATACTGGAGACATCCCACAGCCAGTGGCATACTTGTCAAAGCCACTGGACAACACTGTGAGAGGGCGGCCTCCTTGTCTCCAGGCAGTAGAAGCTACTTGTGATTTGTTATTAAAGACTGTGTCTGTTCTCAGTCCTGCCACCCTGTTACTAGCTAAAGAGAAAGAGCCTCTGCAGCATGACTGTTAAGAGGCTCTGGAGGCTGCCTATTCTAGCAGGATGGATCTGTCAGGTCAGCTGATGCCAGAGCCAGATTGGGATCTTTTCACCAATGGGAGCAGCTTTATGAACAATGGACAATGAAGGTCTGGGTATGCTGTGGTCACAGAACAATGGGTACTGGAAACAATGGCACTGCCACCTGGGACTTCAGCCCAGGAAGCTGAGTTGATTGCTTTAACCAGAGCTCTTCAGTTATCCAAAGGAGAAAAGGTAAACATTTATATGGACTCTAAACATGCTTTTCTGATTGTGCATGCTCATGTTGCCATTTGGAAGGAAAGGGGGCTCCTGATGGCAGGAAATAAGGATATTAAGCACTCCACGGAAACGATGGCCCATCATACAGGCTGTGGCTGAGCCCAAGCAGGTGGCCATCGTGCACTGTCCTGGCCACCATAAAAGGAAACACTTATGTTTCAAAAAGAGACCGGACCACTGGCAGAGCTACTAAGGAGCCACTAAAAATGATCTGTTCCTTGGGGCCTTGATACCCTGGCTAGATTTAGATAAATATAAACCCTCTTTAAAACTAAAGACTGGGGCTCTGACATTTGGGATGGCACAGCTAAGTGGAGACAGAATTCTCCTGGACTCATTCTCCTACACGAAGCTGTAGTTTGGCCTGTGATGAAGCATCTCCATGAATGCACACATTAGTGCTGTGATGCCTTAATGGATTTGGTGGGACCTCATTTAAGAGGACCCCATTTGCAACAAACTAGATGCTCGAAACAACCCAAAGATAGAAAAGTAACCTGCTGCACAGGGAACCCAACATGTGTGCCTTCACCCTTTCAATGATTGGCGATTTCACTCAGGTGCCTAAACTTGTAAAAGAGCTTTTCAGGCTGGGTAAAGGCTTATCCTACCTGAATGGAGAGAGCATCTCAAGTTACCAGAATCCTTCTGAAGGCACTCATTCTAAGATATGGGCTAACTTCCTCCATACAGAGTGATAATAGACCCTACTTTTTTATCGGAGGTAACTCAGTAAGTAAGCAAAGCCCTATATCTAAAATGGAAATGGCATGAAACCCATCTAAAGTGAAACAGGGTATTGCTGCTCGCCCTCCTTGGGATAAGGGTAGCCCCTAGAAGCAGGTTTACATTAGCCCCTATGAATAGTTTATGAGAAACACTTCCTAGCACCCTGAGGTCAGTATGGTAATACAACCATGAGTAAAAGAAAGCAGAGTAAAGCAATATGTCAAATGAGTGGGTCACATGCTAACCATTATGCATGACTTTGCCTCTTTTATGTCCTTGCCCCAGTTGGACACACCCCTACACCCCTTTAAACCGGGAGACTGGTATTGCTTAAAGCCCAGAAAGAACAAGGACCCAAACAACCACTGGCAGAGAAGTGAAAGGGACCATAAGAAGTGCCTCTAACAACTCACACCTCACTGAAATTGTCAGGAGTAAAGCCTTGGGTCCACCACACCAGAGTAGAGAGGTGGCCCTTGGAGGAAGAGGACCCAAGTGCCTGTGGATGGGCAGCCTTTGGGTGATCTAAAGTATCTGTGTAAGAAGAAGGAAAAATGAAAATGCTGAAATTCCTTTTGCTATTCTTTCTCTGATTATTTTTGTTCTGTCTAGAGGATGGAGAGACAACTCCTTAGTGAGGATTTCCTCTTCTGCCGATTTGTCTCACTGCTGGGTTTGTCGTATTCCTATATCTAATTTACCTTTCCTACACTCTGAATATGCAGGAGCTGATCTCTTGGATCACCCACAGGATGTGACTAATAGTTCAGTACTAATGTTACAGCAAGTGTTACAGCGAGTGGTCCGGAGTACAAAACTGAGCGGCACATGGAAAGTTGGAGAATCAAAGTTTATTAGGAGAGTTGGAGAATCAAAGTTTATTCGCTGGTGGTCTCAGAGGGTCCTTGCCACCAAATTCTGAGCACCGTCTACCCAATTTTTCCCACTTTTATTAAGTTGGGGTGCTCCAAGGGGTGGGGTACCAGGTGTAGGTTAGTTGATGTGTCAGGCAATAGGCTCAGTGTTATGCTGATGCACCAAGTAATAGGGTAGTTGATGCACCAGGCAATAGATTTAGTGTTATGCTGATGCCAGGCAATAGACTAGTTGATGGGCCAGGCAATGGGCCAGTATTATGCTGATGTGGGTCTTACGTGGACCCCTGATGTGCCAAGCAATAGATGGGGATTTTCCTTATCACTTAGAGGTCTCATGTTTCTTTCTTACGCAGCCTTTTATCTGACATTGTGCACATGGCAACAGTAAGGATACCAAGAGGGTAAAGTCTCTCCTGTCAGGTATCCCCCATTTCACCTTGTCAGTCCTCATGCTTGTACTTGTTGCTTATCCCTTTTTTCACCTGGTCATCTCGTGACAAAACTTCCATCTAAAACATTGCCCCAATTTAGCAGGAATTAGCTCGATGACCACATCACCCCTTTTCCCACAGATATGGAGGGGTAAAATTGACAGTGAGGAATTTGGAACAAAAGTAAGGGCATGAAGAAGGGGAAAATGTATTACAAGTTGTCTCTTTAAACCACCCCCCATACTCTGTTTAGGAATTTAAATCTGCATTTTTGCCCAAGGCCAGTAATCGGAGGGGCAAAGGAGAGTCCTTTGTTCTTTGTACCACAGGAAATGGCTCAACAGAATTGTCTAGGCAGAGGTCGTGAGATTGGCTTCACCAGAGATGCTACAGTTAAACAGCAATAGGCTGAAGCTGAAAACCCACCTTTAAAAGCTCTGTATTTCTGCTTATAGATAGGATGATGGTACTTTAAGATGAGATCCTCACCTCCTCCTCATTTGCTAGCAAATTAATAAACTTCCCTTTCCTTGCCCTCAAGCTGCTTGTTCTCATTCTTCACTCAGCCACGGGGACAAGTACCAAACTTTCAGTAACGGGTGGACATACACTGTCTTGTGTTCTTACTAAAGCAACCTGACTGTGTGTTCTCCAGGATAGAATTCCTGTGGCGTGTATCATGGACCCTAGTCCCTGGGAACAATGTCTCACCCTCAGCATCATGAATGGGAGGGAGATTCTGAAATCGGTGCTATTTCTTCATTTGAGCACCAGAGGAGCTAGTTGGCTTGTGCCTAAGACCATGATGTGAGAAAAATGTGTACATTGAAACAGTAGCATAAAACTCAGCATGAAGACCAGGACATGAAACATCATCTCAATATTAGTCAAAACATGCATACACTGGGCAGAAACCAAGCAGACCTATCTAGCCAATTCAAGTTGTTATTTCTCCCCATTTTAATTTGCTGAATGTATATAGTGGGACTCGTGTAAGTTAAACATATGATGTGAGTCCTCTAAGGCTTCATTAATTTGGAATAGAAAAATGACTTAATGAATGAATAAACCATCTCAGCTTTATGTGCTTTCTTCCCCAGATACACCTTAATTGGAAGGTACTGCTATGTATAAACTGAGAAAATGGAGCCCCCAAAGCCAGTGGTCCTCAAACTTTCTTGTTTGCCTAGTCTTCAACGTAAATTTGAGAGAGTATATACTCCTTCACATATTTTTAAGCTGATATCAAAAGTTTTTCAACAAATTTCATATAGTTGGAAAATATATAATTTCCAGGGTAGTGTAAATAATGATTTTTAAAATAAAACTATGAGATTACTCTTTTAAATATAGCCAATGGAATATACCATATGATTTTGACACCCACTCTTATTCACTTCTAAAATTATACACTAACAAGCTCTTCTTTTTTTTTTTTTTTTTTTTTTTTTGAGACAGAGTCTCACTTTGTTGCCCAGGCTAGAGTGAGTGCCGTGGCATCAGCCTAGCTCACAGCAACCTCAATCTCCTGGGCTCAAGCAAGCCTACTGCCTCATCCTCCCGAGTAGCTGGGACTATAGGCATGCGCCACCATGCCCGGCTAATTTTTTCTATATATATTAGTTGGCCAATTAATTTCTTTCTATTTTTATAGTAGAGACGGGGTCTCGCTCGTGCTCAGGCTGGTTTCAAATTCCTGACCTCGAGCAATCCGCCCGCCTCAGCCCCTCAGAGTGCTAGGACTACAGGCTTGAGCTACCACGCCCGGCCTACAAGCTCTTCTTTAACAATGAAAATTCTTATATTATTCTTTTTGCTCCATATATACTTATTTCCATTCTTCTTTCCTTTCAGAATTTTTCCTAATGCAATATATTTCATGCTTAATGATATTTTTATTATTCTTTCATAGTTCCCTGCTGCAAAAATATGGATAGAAACTGAAATTAAACTGTATTATTTTCTGTGACTATATAGTTCTAGGTATTAAAGATTTTTTTTCAAAATGTTGTCAACTTAAACATTACTATTGATTACAATTTATCAAACAACATAAAATACTTTAAATATGTTGATTAAATACCATTTAACATAACAAATAACTATTCATTCTTAGTGCAATTGTAACAAACTACCACTAATTTACCAGCTTAAAACAACACTCATATATTATCTCACTGTTCTGCAGGTCAGAAGCCTCTGTCTGTTTAAGAGTCTCATGAGCTAAAATCAAGGTTCTGCTGGACTGCATTCCCTTCTGGAAGCTCAAAAAAAGAATCCACACCCACGCTTATTTAAGTTGTTGGCAGAATTCAGTTCCATGCAGCTAGAGGGTTGAGGTCCTCTTCTTTCCCTGCTGGCTGTGGGCTGGGGACCAGCCTTAGCTCCCAGCACCTTCTCTCTGGTCCTTGCAGGTAAGTCTCAGGACCAGCCAGGGTGCAATGCATCCTTTTCACACCACATCTCTTCTGCTACATCTCTCAGACTGATGCCTCTGCTTTTAAGGACTCATGTGATTACATTGGGTCATTCCACCAGATAATCCAGGATAATCCCCCTATTTTAAGGTGAACTAATCAATCATTGATTACTAAATTTAATTCCGCAAAACCCTTTCACAGCAGTGCCTAGGTTTGTGCTTGACAGAATAACCAGGGGCCAGGAATTTTGGGGGGACAGCTTTAGGACTCTGGAAACCACAGTCATGTGTCATCAGAAAAACAGCTTTTAGTAATATAGACCGATCTGTTGTGTGTTTTCAGTTAGTCCATGTGCCTGTGGGTGAATATTATTCATTGCCAGGATGAGACATGTTCAACAAAAATTATATTTCTATTTTTCACTTTCAGATAGGTAGGCACTGAGAAACTTTGTTCATCTAAATAAGTAGACAGGAATGGAAAGAGTTTTATTATAACAATATAACTGAAATCTTTAAATGCCTTCTAAATTACTCTCCAAAAATATCATGAAGTCATATATCATTTGAATGCTTTTTTTTCCCCCAATGATATATCAACTAAGGCCACTAAGGATCTCCTTCAATTCCTATAAAACTGTGGACCCCAACCTTTTTGGCACCAGGGGCAGTTTTCATGGAAGATAATTTTTCCACAGACCGGGATTGGGGAGATGGTTTGGGGATGATTCAAGTGCATTACATTTATTGTGCACTTTATTCCTATTATTATTACATTGTACTATATAATGAAATAATTATACAACTCACTACAGGTTGGGGACCCCTGCTGTAGAAAGCAGAGAATTAAAAACCATCTGGGCTGGGCACAGTGGCTCACGCCTGTAATCCTAGCACTCTGGGAGGCCGAGGCGGGAGGATCATTTGAGCTCAGGAGTTGGAGACCAGCCTGAGCAAGAGCGAGACCCCATCTCTACTAAAAATAGAAAGAAATTAGCTAGACAACTAAAACTATATATAGAAAAAATTAGCCGGGCATGGTGGCGCATACCTGTAGTCCCAGCTACTAGGGAGGCTGAGGCAGAAGGATCGCTTGAGCCCAGGAGTTTCAGGTTGCTGTGAGCTAGGCTGACGCCACAGCACTCTAGCCCGGGCAATAGAGTGAGATTCTGTCTCAACAAATAAATAAAAATAAATAAATACAATCTGACCTGCAATAGGATTCTCTGCCCAGTCATCCTCATTCTCAACTTTTGGAAGATATATTAACAGTGGTCCCTCATTATCTGCAGATCCCAATAGATGCCAGAAATCATCGATATTAACAAACCCCATGTATACTATGTTTTTCCTTTGCATACATACTTCTGAGAAAATTTAATTTATAAATTAGGCACAGTAAAAGATTAACAATAATAATAATAAAATTAAAAATGACAAGAATATACTGTCATAAAAGTTGTGTGAATATTCTCTCCCTCTCTTTCAAAATACTGTAATATTTTCAGTTGTAATATTTGCAGTTGACTGTGTGTAACTGAAACTGCAAAAAGAGAACCAGTGAATGAGGGGGAACTACTGTATACCAAAAAGTCTTTACAAGACTTATTGAGTGACTTTACCATGCCTATTACTCTTTCATTTATAAAAACAATGGAAAAGTCTTTGGAGGCACAAACAAACTTGGGAAGAAATAAATATTTCATTCCCCAGCTACGGCTACTATGTAAACAATACTGCTAAATGCAAATACCCAAGTTTCAGAGGTTGGAAAGTCCCCCTGAACAACCAAACACCCAGCTAAACAGAGCAAAGGGCCAAGCCTTCTTTTATTACACATTGGGCAACAAGAAAAGATTCAGAAGTGTTTTTTTATAAAATCTAAGTTAACCTAGGATAAGAAGTATTTTTTTTTCAGATTGGCAGCAATAACAATAACAAAGGGACATCATCGACACCCCTGAACACTAAAAAAGAATAGCTAGTCCAGGGGGATAATAGGTTCTTTCAAAAGGAATGCAACCTTGGAAAAGAACTGGGCGCAGAACAGAGACAGACTGTTTAGAATTACACAGGATCCACGTCATCCTATCAACCTCTTCACTGCCTCCTGAGAGGCCACCACCTAGAACCAAAGCCAGAACCCTTCTCTTAGCCTACCTTTCACCTTACCTCTCACTATCTCAAAAATAGCCCTTGTACCAGTCATCAATTTATTGCTTCATCTCCAAGATCACCCTTCATTGCCTGCTCTACGAAAAAATGGATCCAGATCCTTTCAATATTAATAGTTTTTCTTTGCCAGGTGGCACAATATTAAGCTTTGTCAGTTGAGGGCACTGGAGAGACATTCCAGGAAGAAGTGGTTTTCCTTTATTCAGATGTGCTCTCTCAGATGGCTCCTACAGCACAGGTGGCTTCTCCACTACCCAGTTCCCATAGCACCTACAGCGTCTTCAGGGCCCGGCTCATGCAGCACTCACAGCTTTTCCATGGTTAGCTCATGCAGTGCACAGCAGCTTCTCCTAGCACCCCTGTTTCCAGGAAGCTGTATAGCAGAGACACCACCCCATCAACAGCTTTCCATGGTGCTCTAAGCAGTAGATTTCCAGTAACTTCCACCAGAGCAGGACCACAGCAACTTCCCTGCCATTCAATGAACCACAGCCGTGCCTCCTTTAGGAGGGACTTGATCTACACCTGGACGACAGGCAAGGGCCTCTGTTTTGGGCACCCTACCTCAGCCCTAGGCACAGTGCTGCTCCATATCTCTGCCAGTCCTGTATTCTTCAGAGTTCTCATGACTTCATCCGAGCCAGTCCCTTGTAACTCCAATTCCCTGTTGTAACTAATAATTCTTCACATTAAACTTTCCTTGCTCAAATTTCTGTGTGACCTCCCCTTCCTGGATGGACCCTGATACAGCCCTAAAATCAGACACTTCCAAGGGGACTTCCTGTAGCTCAGCTAAGATAGGTGTGTCTCTTTTAGAATCATGGAGAAGGAAACTTTTAAAAGATATCATAGTTTCTCTTAAACAGATCACTTTGTCTAAGACAAATTAATATTATTTTTAGCAAATTCCCTTATGATACAGAACGAATAATCCCAATCCATTTAACCTTTCCTCACAAGCTCTTATTCGAATCATTCAGCACTTTTCACTGGTCTTTTGGGATCTCCTAAATGGGATGAGGGGCTTAAGACAGACTTCCAGACATGTCGCTGTGCACTTGTTATAATAGTTACATTTTCGCAAATTATGAAAAGTGAGAAACATGCTGATGCAAAGGTGAAATTATTTTAATAGGTAGAAAAGACACTTACTCTTTCCTCTTTCTTTATTAAAAATGGAAGTGTGGGAAGCAAGGGAGGAAAAAAAGAGAAACTGCAAAATGTTAAGGAACCTAATCAAAAAGAGAAAAGAAGCTGGCGTTGCCTAAATAATAAAACGGCAACATGGAATTGAGAATAAAGGATCTGCAGAGCTTAAAGAGATCTCTTCTTGCTCTTGAGATGATTTGACGGACTCTAAAGTATTAACCCATCATTTGAATTAATCCTGCTTCTGCTATTGTCTTCTGAAATAAGCCCAGAGAATTCTTCAATGTGTCAAGGTCTTTTTGTGTGGCAAGGGCAATAGAATTCTGCAGCCAACGTAAGTTGATTCAGCAGCTGTAATAACATGAAGCCATCTGCAGCCCTACATTTAGTATGCAAATGAGAGGAAGCAAAGGTCTAGCATTAGATGCAAGATCTTAAATTCTGTGCTTCTCGCTAGCTTTCTGTCTGTTTACCTCTGGTGACATCTGATTCATTCATTCCCACATTGAGTGGTTATCAGGCGTCTGAGGATACACACGTGAACTTGAATGACAAGAGGAAGCTGCTCTGGCTACTTTGACTCTTTCCTATACTTTTAGTCTACCAACCTTCTTTCGGATTCACTTGCCTCCCTAAAAAGCTAGGACCAGCCAGTTGTTTACTTCCTCATCTCTCATGCCCAGGCTGCCGAGCACTGTGATGGGATCAATGTTTTTGACGACTCTCCAGCCCCAAGCTGGTTCCTGTGCCAAGTGGCTCACAGCACACGACTGCTCTCAGTTTTGTAGAAGCCTGAGGCCATACAGCATTAAACCCCTCAATTTCCTTTCTTTCCTCCTCAACATTTATCCTGATTTGTCTCCCTCATTTCCTAATCTCTTGCATATCTAATCAATGAACTTACATGAGGAAATTTCCCTAACATTTTTCAAATGTGTGCTCAGTGCTCAGTGCTCTATGCTTTCCCAGACACAAGCCCTGATCAGCCCTCGCTGGAAAGATGGCAGTGTATTCACAGATGTCATCCTGTATGGGTCACTGTCTTAGTTGCAAGTAACAGAATCTCCATGTACTGAGCAGCTTGCAGAACCTCCAGAAGGCCCAGCAATCCAGTTCTGAGGTTAATTATCCAGAAGCAATGCCCAGCCATAACCTAGGGCCTTCTCAGTAAAAGCTCCAGTGCCGCCACCACCTGGCACCTGGGAGGCTAGGGACAGGGACAGGGACTCTGCCACTACTGCTTCCAAAGAACCAGAAATGTCTGGCTCTGTGCTTGCTACAAGAGCAATTTCCCCATGCTTAGCCAACTCCTCTCAACACCCAGTTCCAAATCCAAGTCTTGCACAGGTGCATCTGAATGGTGGAACTGAGGTCACACACCTGTATTCGAGTTTCAAGAGAGCCTAGGAATATGAGTTTCCAGAATTAAAATTCAGGAATGTAAAATTCACAATGTGAGATATTACCAAAATGTAGGAAGGAATTCAACAACGTTGTGCTGCCACAGAAGCAAAACACCACCAAATATACTCCTTTAATCAATCTTTTTAATATAATTATTTTATTTATATTTTTTAAAAAATAACTTCATGGGTGCCCTATCACCTAAAGATTAATATAAGCTACTAAAATGGCATATAAGCCCTTTGCATGTCTTTGTCTTCCTTCCTTTCTTCTATTCATTCATTGCTATTAGTTCATTCTCCTAGAAAACTAAAGCACTACAAAATTAAAAAACCAAAACCACTGGTGGTTTGTGGCTTTCTGTACTTGCATATACTTTTCACTCCTGCATAGAGTGTTCTTTCCCCTTTTTGCCTTCAAATCCTTGCTCAGAGCATACATTATATGCAATTATCATGGGTTATGCACTAGGAAAATCAAAAATTAATAATGGAGTTCCTACTTTAAGGGGTTTAGCAGGATGAGAGAGGTATGTAAGCAAATAGGCTAAAAACATAAAGCTAGTAGTAGCGTTGAGCAGTGCTGCTGGGTACCCTGATAGCTCCCAGTCCAGAGAACCGTGTAGACTCAGAGGAAAGAGCTAATCACTTCTGTTTGGTGGCAGAGGTGGAGAGTAAGGAAAGGTGGGGCAGGATAATAATTTCAAATATTAATATTTGAGGATTTTTTGCCCCCTGATACTTCCCTCTCACTGCCCCCACATGTCAACAGAAGTACCTTATAAGCTTTATGGCTTTTCTTATCCACAAGTCTAAGTCCATAGGACCAAGGTCACCAGGCAGCAGTCCATGGGATATACATGAGATAACTTATTTGATTTAAATACTATTTTCTCTTAGTTTAGATTTTGTTGCCAACATAAAAAATTGATAATTTTATGTAAGACTTTAAATTTCCAGTTCCTCCTGAAAAATCTGGAACTTCTACGAAGTGTAGGCCCACAGATTTCATGGCATCAGCCAGCTAAAGCTAAGCCCCGGCTGCCCTTTTAAATAAACCCAGTCCCCATCGCTCCCTATTGTCTCCTACGCTCACCTGCTTCACTCCTGTAGAGTAGCTACCTCACCCCCATAAGCACTTGAGTACTCAACACATGCCTCAGAATAACCGAGAGAGTTTTCAGAGGAGTTAAACATGAAAAGAGGATTCCAGAATATAGACAAATATCAGTAAGACTAGGACTTCTCACCCCATCGGAGAAGAGGTGTTTCCTGGCTATGAGTGAACAGAAGAGCAGTCTGGATGTGAGGGCAGCAAGAATGCAGCTTGCCTTCACAGCCGCGCTGCCCAGGGGATGCTGAGCAGCCCCCTGAGATGGATGACGGGCTGTGAATCTGCAGTCAGGACGCACTGAGAACCTGACCAAAATCTCTGTGCCCTGAGAGTATGCAGAAGCATCAGACAGCTGCTGGAGCTACTGGGGCTACTGGGGAAAGGCCACAGAGGCTTGTCAGCAATCTGGGTAACCAGGCCATATCTCCAAAATGGGTGCCTTATCTCCAAAGAAGGAAGGCAACTCCCAAAAGGACTGTGATTAGGTTTCCACTGGCCTGGCAGAACAGAGGCATAAAGACAGCCTTCTAGAGGTCTAGAAACAAATTAAGGAACAATACTTGCTCATCTGAGCTTATGGGTCCTTTTGAGTTTGAGGGACCAGACCTGATCCAGGCCCCAAGTCCCAGAGGATGGAGATCACAGAGACCCTAAAAATAACTAGGTGTTCACCTTGAAGCCAGAAAGGGAAGTGGCTCTGGGAACAGGGCTCAAAAGCATGAGCTTCGTGTATTCATAGGAGTGCCCGAGGTCCATGTGGGCTGTGGTCCACAGTTCAAGGTGGGGCCTGAAAGGAGAAAAAGTTGGAGAGGCAGCCAGAATCCGATCATGGAAGACTGAAAAAGAGAATGAAGTTTACCTGAAAACAAGAGAAATAATTGAACAGAATCCTAGGTGTTCAGCAGGTTGAAGTAGGTGGAGAAGAAATAGTATGTTCAACTTTACGCATGCTGAATTTGCAATATCTCAAGTACATCCAAGTGGTTATGTCCATAGGCAGATAGATAAATTAATCTAGGACTCCGGAGAAAACTCTGGATTTTCATTACATATGTGGGCATCATCAGCTGATAAGTGCTTATTGCAGCTATGGGATTGGATGGAATCATTCCAGGAGTGTGTCAACTGGGAAGGAAAGAGAGAAAACCTACCTTCAATGGCAGTCAGAGTCTACAACCATACCACCCTGCACATGCCCGATCTCTTCTGATCTCGGAAGCTAAGCAGGGTCAGGCCTGGTTAGTACTAGGATGGGAGACCACCTGGGAATACCGCATGCTGTAGGCTTTTTTAAATATTAATTAATTAATTAATTTAAAAAATGGTGGTCAGAGAAAGAGGACCTTGCAAAGGAAATTCAGAAGAAATTTCTAGAGAAAGAGGAGGAAAGAAGAGAAGGTTTCCTATGATAAAAACCTAACAGAGATTTCAAGAAATGGCCAAAAATCTCAAGTTCAGAGGAAAGGTCAAATATTTTTAAAACGCGTGTATGTTGAGTTTGATAACATAACTGCATGGATTTTCATGGCAAGAACAACTTCCGAAAATGGTGGGACAGACACCATCTTATTCCAAGTCTAGGAGTAAAGGGGTGGTGAAGTGGAGTCCTGTGTGTGGCTAATACCAGAGAAATTTAGTTACAGAGGGAGGAAAGAGGTGGAGCTATGGCTGGAGGAATTTGGGGCCAAGGAAAGTTTAAGATGGTAGAGAAATGAATACAATCAGCCCTCCATATCTGTAGGTTCTGTGACGTGGATTCAACCACAGATCAAAAATATTCAGAAAAAAAATTCCACAAAATTCCAAAGAGTAAAACCTAAATCTGCAGCATGATGAGTACTATAGTGAACCCACATAAATGAAATGATGCGTAGGCATTGTGTTAACTATCATAAGTAAGATGGAGATAGTTTAAAGTATGCAGGATGGTATATACAATCATATGCAAATACTATACCATTTTATATCAGAGACTTGACCATCCATGGATTTTGGTATCTTTAGGGGCTCCTGGAACCCACGGATACCTAGGGGCAACTGCTTGTTAAAACAGTCAAGGAAAGAAAAGTTTGAAGATGAAGGAGAGGACGTTTTTCTTTAATTTTATTAAATAAGCATTTATATAGCTCGTATTACGTGCCAACCCTCTTTGAATCGTTTTATCAATATTAACATATTTAATCTTTATAACAACACAGTAAAATAAGTACTGTTGTTACTCCAATTTTCAGATAGGGAGACTGAGTCATGGGAAAGTTCAGATAGGGAGTTGCCAAGGCCACACAAGAAGTAAGAGATGAAGCTGGTATCCAGTCCTGGGCAATGTCTCCAGAGCTCCTGCCCTTCCCACAGCCTGGTGCCGCCTCCCGCCTCCTGTGGGAGGGGGACAACCGGGCTCAGCCATGGGAAGGCAGGAGAGGTGGACTCCAGGGCAGGGGGAGGGTAAAGCCTAGGTAGGAAGAAGACACCTCCACCGTGGTGGGAGAAAGCAGGTCGGGATCAGGAGGAGTTCTCCGTCTGGCGACTTCTATTTATTTATTTATTTTTCTCTGAAGTAAGAGATAACGCTATTCACTGAGATGAAGGTGAAGGCAGAAGGAGCATGCATTTGGGAAGAGTAGCGAGTGTTTAGCGAGTGTGAGCTAAGGGGAGACAGCTGGAGAGAGACGCGCAGGGCTGGCTGACGGCGCAGAGGACGCAGCTGAGAGGCTGGGCGCCGCGTATTTATGACGGTCTCAATCAAGGCCGGCTGCACAGTCTGCATGGCCAAATGCAAGATGAAAATGTGGGCTGCCTGTTAAAAAAAAAAAAAAAAGCAGGAAAAAAAGGACCACTAAAGACACTAAAATATATGACTTCTTTTCTTTCCTAGTCTCTCCCTTGCCCTGTCCTGGTGCCATGTATTTGCTATTTAATGTCTCCTTCCCTGCCTCCCCCCCCCCCCCCCCCCCCCCCCCCCCCCCCCCCCCCCCCCCCCCCCCCCCCCCCCCCCCCCCCCGGCACAGGGATACTCTCTGGCCGAGTGTGAAAACTCACAGGGCTCGGAGCCCCCCTCCCATGACTCAGTGTGGGTGTGTCACTCACCAACTAATGGGTTCCCCAGTCCACCAGCCTCAGGACCAGCGCCGCTTCCCACACGCCCATCCCAACCCACAGCAGGTGCGCGGCCACCGAGGGGCTGACTCTCCACACCAGTACTTGGTACCGGGATGGCAGGTGGGGGAGAGGCCCGGCACCCCAAGCACTAGCCAAGCGTGCGGTGGTGCAGCCAGCCTAGGACAAGGACAGCCATGGCCATGCTCCACCCTAGACGTGGCTGAGACTTGCGCCTGACCTCTGCGGGCAGAGCACAGGGCCAGGAGAGGGTGGGGCAGTGAGAGTGGGATTGGGAGGTAACAGGGAAGGTAGTGGGCAGCTCAGAACCCATCAGGGAGGTGGGGAAGCCAGGAGGCGGTGAAGGGACCAGACCTGACCTCCGTTCCAGGTCTCAAGTGCAACAGTGGGTTTGGCATGTTTCCATGGCTTTCTTGTTTGACACAAACGATTTGAGGCAGTGGGGCATTAAAGAGGGCCAGATATACTTTATCCTTGCTGAGGCGTAGAATTATTTCTGGAAGAACAAGATCTTCATAATATAGTTGCCGCTTGTGGGAAAGACTAGAAGGAGATAGGAATATGGAGTGAGAAGAAAAATTAGTTTGCATTTATATCCTCTTGTGTTTGATTTTTTTAAAACCACATGAATGTATTTCTTTTCTAATTAAAAAACTTAAAAGAAGTAAATGGCAGGTGAGGCAACAGAGCCCCTGATTGTCTGTAGCTCTGCTGCGACAGGAAGGCTAAGCTTACGGTGAGCGCGGGTCATGGAGCGTGGCGCCTGAGCTTAACGCCAATGAGACATGCTGCGTTTCTTTTTTCTTTTTTCTTTTTCATTTATTTTTTCTCAGCATATTATGGGTGTACAAATGTTAAGGTTATGTATATTACCCTTGCTCCCCCTCCCCCTCGAGTCAGAGCTTCAAGCGTGACCATCCCCCAGTCGGTGCACATCGCACTCATTATGTCTGTATATACCCGTCCCCTCCCCCGCCCACCTGCCCGACACCGACAAATGTCCTATATGTCCACTTAGGTGCTGATCAGTTAATACCAATTTGCTGGTGAGTACACGTAGGTGCTTGTTTATTTTTCCATTCTTGGGATACTTAGTAGCATGGGTTCCAGCTCCATCCAGGAAAATGCAAGAGGTGCTCTATCACCATTGTTTCGTGTAGCTGCATTTCTGACCAGCGGTGCAGGGCTGCCCGCTGCGGGGAGGGTGGGAGCCTGAATTGCAGAGCGCTGTGCGGAGGACCCCAACGGGAGGACGTCAGCGGTGCTGGAGAAGGATTGGCTTTTAGAAAGGAGAGACCTAAACCCTCTTCCGAGGCTGGCGGAGGGAGCATTCGCGTGGATGCAGGTGACTACACAGTGCCATGCGGGAGAGACCAAGGCCTGATGCCTCCGATGTGAGGGATTATGTTTTAGCGTATTATGGGGGTACAAGTGTTAAGGTTACTTATATTGCCCATGCCCCCCTACCCCCTCGAGTAAGAGCTTCAAGCGTGTCCATCGCCCAAACGTTGCACATCTTACTCGTTGTGGTTGTATATACCCCTCCCCTCCTCCCCCTCCTCCCCCTCCCACCCTCGGGATTTTTAATTGCTTCCTTGTACTATTCTCCTTTTTTCTAAATTCTCTATAATTCTTTTAAATTTTTAAACTGTCCCCCTTCCCAGACTGTGGGTGGCAGATATTGGAATGTGACAGTGAGGACACAGCTGTCCCCAGGCCCTCAGGTCACCTCCAGCACTGTCAGCGCCTCCCGGGAGAGGGGGGGCTGGGCGTGGCGGCCACAGGCCTCTCGAAAGGTGCCCCGTGGGTCTTGCGTGCCTGGCCCGGCCCGGTCCCCTCGCGGCGGAGCCGGCCTCTGCTCTGGGCACTGCTGGACTCTGGTCAGAGGATCTTCAGGAGGAAACTCATGAATGTGCTGAAAGTGTGTGCTTCCCTGGGGCGTCAGGACAGGCTGACCACTGCCTATCACTAGCATCTCGGCAGCCCCTCAGGAAATGGCCTTGTAGATTCTAGCTCTCCAGCCAAAGCTTCTGGGCCTACCCAGCCAGGCAGTGCATGTCGCCCAGGCCCTGCGGCTCCTTTAGCAAGATGAGCTCCCTAGAAGGAATCCCAGGCTCTACAAACAAGCAATTGAACATTTAAGAACACTTATTTTTTTTTTCGAGATAACCTATGGTTTTGTCACCCCAGGTAGAGTGCAGTGGCATCATCACAGCTCACTGCAGCCTCCAATTCCCCAGGCTCAAGTGATCCTCCTGTCTCAGCCTCCCAAGTAGCTGAGACTACAGGCAAGTGCCATCACACCTGGCTAATTTTTCTATTTTTAGTAGAGACCAAGTCTCACTCTTGCTCAGGCTGGTCTTGAGCTCCTGAGCTCAAGTGATCCTCCCACCTCGGCCTCCCAGAGTGCTAGGATTACAGGTGTGCGCCTGTAACAACACATTTTTCAACAAGAACATGTACACAGATATACCAAAACCCAAACACAAGATAGTTTCCTGCCTAACTTGAAAGAGTGGAGATTGTGAAATCAGAGAAAAGAGAATTTGTATAGTCTTAGGGCCTAAATAGCTGTAGCGCTATAGAGAATCTTATGTTTCAGGAACATTTTCTAGTTCAAACCCCTGCTGCTAAATTCACACATCCAAATAATTGTTTGTCTTAATAATCAGGTACCTCACTTGTGATCCTCTGGTCATGTGCACAGCAAACATCTTGCTGCCCAAAACGAAGGTGGAAAAAAAGCCTAAGGGTTCTCTTCTGGACCCTCAGAGGATATCTACTGTGGATTTACTGGTCCAAGTCTCAAGGATCTACCTGCGAAGTTCCTGTCCTACTCCAACAGTGCATACTTCGAATTAACTTCACTCCATCTTCACCTTAAAATCAGCTTTCATTCTCAGACAGTTTTGATAAACCTAATCCATTACTAGTTTCAACTGTGAAGAAAATTTCTTTAAGTGAGACAAGCTCCTGGAACATTCTCAAATAGGCTCAGTTTACAATACACTAATAACAAAGGAATCGTTATTGAGGAGAAAACTTCTGATCCAATACTCTCAGAAGATTCTGCCCAATTTTAAAATCTTTTTGAAACATTAGAAAAGAATTGAAAAGTGAAAAGACCACTCTTGGCATCATGTCATCTCACGCTTTCTCTGTGGAGTCTTAAAACAGATATGGAAGGATTTGGGTTGTCATATTTCTCTTTGAAATTGGCAGTGAAAAATTAGTAGTTATGCAATTTAAACAAAAAATAGCTTTAAAAATTATAGACCCTTCCAAAATTGATTGAATTTGTGGGAAAATGTGTATCTTTTTATTACCTCTGAACTCAAGGAAACTGAACTGAATGAATGCCTGTATTGAACTGAGAATAGCAGTCTATTTAAACTATGTGAAATAGTGCTGATTTTCATGGCTCTTAACTAGAAATTCATTTCCCTCACTCTTAAGCCTAAATCACATTCAATTCTATTACTGTATGGAGCAATTGTGACTTGAAGACTTTTATAATCTAACTTTTGCTGATGACCTATATGCTCTCAAAAGCTGAGCTGCCTTTTCCCTAAGAGAAATGGTGGTGGGGTTAATCCAGCTTATTTGAAGGGCTGCTAACTTCTCACCCTCCCCAACTTGGCTTAATACAGGCCAGAGGTATAAGCATTATTCTTCAAACCTGTGAACTGGGTGAGGCTATAGAGATCATCTAGTACAATGCCCCGTTTACTTCATGGATTTCACACACTTGCAAATGAATAATTCTTTCTCCAAATGTACAACAAAGTACAAAAACTAACCTCAGGAACCAGAAGTGCATGACTGGATATGTAGCAGTAGCACCTTCTACATTTGCACACGGTTGGAAAGAAACCACTTGGTATTTTTGTCATATTTTAAAGCATATGTTCATAATTGATTATTCAGTTTTAAACATTGCATTTTGACCTGTTAGGTAAATATTTATTATATAAATACTATATATACATGTGCACACAGCACATATATAGTTATGTATATATCCCATGATGTAAAAGATACAAATGAATGTGAGTTCACTGTAATATTTTTGCCAAAGAAGTAAAGAAAAAGAATATCCTACTCCCTTCTTAGAGGAAAAATGCTTGATTTTAAATAATGTTTATGTTGGAATTGTTATAGTAATTTCCCCTTTTTTTATTATATAAAATGGCAAATACTAGAGAATTTCTAAAAGCTCAAAATAGAATCTCAATAGAGCATATTCCAAAACATTCAACAGCTGGTGCCAGCTGATCACTGTCCTCCCTGAAGCAGTCTTCTCTTGCTTCCCAAGACTCCACACTCACTTGGTTGTCCCCCTCCCACTGGGTGCTCCTCAATGCCTTTTCCTCGTCCTCCCTCATCTTCTCAACTCCTCAGTGTTGATGTTTCCCAGGACTCTTTCCTAGGCTGCTTCTCTTCTCCATTTATTTCCCTATTGATCCTATCCCAAGCTCATGACTTTAAATACTATCTATTCACTGGGGATTCCAAATTTATAACTTCAGAGTCATGTATTCAACTACCAACTTGATATTTCCATTTGACTGTCTAATGGGCATCTAAAATTTACCATACATGGAGCTGAGCCTAAAAACCTCCTTCTAAAATCGTCCTCATCTCAATTGTTGGCAATTCTGTCCTTCCACACACAAAGTAAAGACCTTGGAAAATTGTCTCTAATTTCTTTCTTTCTCTAATATCCCAGATTCAATCTGTCGGCAAATTCTGTTGACTCACCTATGCAATAAATACAGAATTCAACCACAGCTACTAATCAATCAGTACTTACGTGTAGATATGGGAAATACCATTCATAGGGTGTCAGGCAGGCGGGAGGGGGGTACAGGGAGTGGGTAAATTCACATTCAATGGGTGCTGTGTGTGATTGTAGCTCTAACTCGGGCAGTGCAAAGGCAATTTATGTAACCAAAGCATTTATACCCCCCATAATACTCTGATATTAAAAAAAAATAATAAAATACAAAATTTTTAAAAAGCACATAGTCACGTGTAGTGATTAAAAAAAAAAAGAATTCTACCACACCTCACTACATCCATCACTTGTCTGAGGCACCATCAACTCTGCCTAGATTATTGTAACATCTTCCAGAGGGTCTCTTTGCTTCTACCTCTTCTCAACACTGCAACCAAAATGATCCTCTTAATCTTATCTAATCTTGCTAATCTGTGTCTCAAGCATCTACCTGTGAAGTCTTTATCCTACTCCAACAGTGAATACTTCAAATTTACTTAAGTAAGGTTACACCTCTACTTAAAACCCTCCAGTAGCTTCTCAGCTCATTCGGAGAAAGCCATATCTTTAGAGTGGTCCATGGGGCCTCATATGATCTGTACATATACAGTGCTCACACATGTGCACACACACACACGCACACACATACCCCATTACTTCTCTGCTCCTATCTCTCACTACTCTCCTTTATTACTCTGTTCTTGCCTGCACTTGCCTCCTGGCTGAGTCTCACACACTCAAGACATTCTCTTGCTTCCAGGGGCTTTCACTAGCTGTTTCTTCTTCTCTTCCTCAAATAGTTAGAAGATTCACTCCCTTACCTCCTTTGCTTAAATTTCATGTTCTTAAGTCTGTTCTGTTCACCCTATTTAAAATCTCAGTAGACTCCAACTCCCAGAACTCATTAGCCTGCTTCTATGGACTGAATGTTTGTGTTCAGCCGAAATACATATGTTGAAATCTAATCACCAGTGGGATGGTAGAGCCTTAGGGGAGTGATTAGGTCACAAAGGCAGAGTCCTCTTGAATGGGATTAGAGCCCTTGCAAAAGGGGCCCCAGAGAGTTGCCTTGCCCCTTCTATCATGTGAGGACACAGACAGAAAGTCTCATCTAGAAACCAGAAAACAGGTCCCCATTAGACATTAAATATGCTAGCACCTTGATCTTGGATTTCCCAGCATCCAGAACCGTGAGCAATAAATTTCTGTGGTTTGTAAGTCACTCAATCCGTGGTATTCCGTTTAGCAGCCTGAGTTGACCAAGACAACTCCTTCCTTGCTTTCTTTTTTCTCCTTATTATTTATTAGTTTCAAATGTATTTTACAAGTTGCATATTGCAACATCTTCCAGAAGATGTTATTTTCTTTCTTGTGCAATAGAATGCAAACTTCATGAGGGGAGGGATTATCTTTTCTGTTTACTGGTATATCTCTAGTGTCAGGGACAGTACTTAGCACTATTCAATAAATTGTTGAAGTGAATTCAAATGTAAACTTTAAGCAGCTAATATAGTATTCAACAACCTTTTGAGAAATTTCATTTTCTTAAAGTTAGATGCCTTAAAATTATAATCCTTGATTTTTGTCACTTTTATATATTTTAAAAACTCTTCCTTTCAACTACACACTAGGAAAAAAGATATAAGATAAAGACTAGAGTTAAAAATGGTAAATAAATTTCTTTAATTTACTTTAATTCAATTTTGTACATCTCTAGGAGCCAATGAATTGATTTTTTTCTGACCTTGGACAGAATTTCAGATATTAGACAAAAGCCTTTTCCAGCTTTAAAAAGTTTCTTTCCCATTGAACAAACAGATATGGAAATACAAGGTAACTTGCTATAAAGCTATAATTTAATAAAAAACAGTCACAAAATTGATATAGTTAATATGGATTTCATTTATTTGTAGAGTGTGTTCCAGAAATCCATCTACCAATCAGTCTAATGAAATTATTATCTTATTGATTGTATATTGAATATTTGAGTTCAAATACTCATAAAGTATGCTGTGCTATTATCAAAAATATCAATTACAAAGTATTTGGTTATTACATTTACTGCTTGATATGATAGAACCAAGGTCAGCAAGATTTTGCCATCTGTCTCTCTCACATACACCCATGCATGTACATCCACTATGAACACAAATAGTCTGAGAACTTTTATCACAAAAGAAAAATATTTAACTCCATTTTTAAAGAGAGAATGAAGACCAGAAAGTAAATTACTCATTTAAATTCAGAATGGTAATTAGAAGCAGAATGGGACTTTTATCTGACTTTCAGTCTAATGCTCAGTTCATGACTACAAAATGCGTTGCTCTTTCAAGAACAATATAAATAAATAGACAACATCAATTGTGCCAAAGAAAACTCAACACCGCTACCGCTATTTGCTGTCTACCCAGAGCTCACAAACACAGGGGTCATAAGATTGTAGAACAGTAAAAATCTCAGTGGTAAAAGGAGAATTTCTGAAGAATTCCAAAGTAGAACTCCAAAGGAGTTGATGTTTTCACAGTTGAAGAGAATTTTTTGGGTAATTTTCACTCTACCAGCTGGTCTCTTCTGCCCCTAAAAAAATGAAAGGATTCACCCAGGCCAGGAGTCTCTACTGTAGGACACAGAGAGTAATGAGCCTCAGGAAACAGATGCTTGTGTTACTTTTCGGCGAGTGTTACTAAAAAAGAGCACCGAAGGAGGCCAAATCTCATTCACCTGCATCACTGATGAGCAAACCTAGGGGTCAGGTTGTCAAGTCATTCACATGAATCCAGGATGTTATCCGATACCAAGCTTACTCATAATCTCAAGACTGTAGGTGACTTAGATGCACAGGCACAGCCAAGAGACATCTGGCATTCCAAGTACAGCTCTCCAGGTCTGTACTTTTTGCATCAGTTGTACCCTCTGCCTCAGGAAAATAATGAGATCTCCAGGGAAAGAGTTTTCTCTCATAGCAGGGAGCATTTCAGGTTAGGAAACATCTCTGAATTATATTCAGAAAGTTATGTCTGAGATATTTTCTAGGAAGCTATGCCCCATAAATCCATAGGTTCTCAGTTTGTTTTTACTATAAGCATTTCAAACCAGAGACATCTTGCTAAAACATTCCACAGATAAGGACTCCCCTCCTATAAAATACCATTAGTTAGGTTGGTTATTTAACATGTCCATAAGGATATTACACCTACTCCCCTGTCTTTTCTCCTTCTTGGGTATGCACCCCATCTCCCCATAAAGGGAGAGAAACAGATTACAGGCTTTTTCTCCCTGCTGCTGCTGATTTGTGAAGTGGCAGATGAGAAACAGTAGTAACTATTATTATGAAAATACAGATACTAATCACCCAGTACTTACTTAGAGCTTGAACCTTAAGCAAATTTAGACAAAATGTCAAACAATTCTTTTCCATTAGTAGAAAAGTTTTGATAGAAGGAAGAAACTTTCCAAAGCCAACAAGCACAAATTTGAAATAACATGACAGATCGGGAAACAATGCCCCCAAAGGCAACCAAACACATGACCTAGACAGAGCAAACACAGACCTAATGCCCTTAGCATTATATGTTATTTGTAATTGCTGTCTACAAAAATATGTTTAAATTAAACATGTATTAAATTGTATCTATTGTGGGAGTTCTATTTTTATCAAGAAGTCTCATTGTTGTTAATATGGTCCAAATTTAATGACTCCCTTCTGGAATTGTTAAGGCGAATACTTACAGTGCCAAGATTATGGTACACAAGGCTGGTTTTAAAAAATTATGCTTTACTGTGCTGGAGTGTGGTACACATCATGCATGCTCATTATTTGTTGTAAAGTTCTCCCAGGTATCATAAAGAGCAAATTAAACACACAAGGCCTTTGCCCTCAAAGACATTACAGCTTAAAAGAATCAACAAACTGAGAAATCAGCAAAATGACTGCTCCAAACCAGCTGAACTGACAGATGTCATTAAAACAAATGGCTATAACACAGAAAGATGTGCTGTCTGTAAATAATGGAGACCTAAATCCTGGCTCTGCCACTATCTGCTGGACCCTAGCGCACCACTTTCTTTTTCTGGGTCTCAGTTTTATCATCCATGAAATAAATGAAATTTGGATTAGATGATGTACAGGTCCATTCAAGGTCTAAATTTATGGAGGAAATACATAAATTAAATAGATGAAGAAAGTTGGCATTCATGATATTCGTATTAACATTATCGAATGTGTCATTTAGTCCCAAGAACTGAGTGCTGCACAATGTGTATTTTGTTCAAAAGAGAACATTTTCTTTCACTTATTAAAAATCGTATGCCTGGACCTGAAGTGTCTTGGCTCTGGTGCTTCTATAAATTTGATAAAATTGTGGCTTATATGTTGGTCCCCAGCTACCGGAAGGCCATTAGCCCTGGTCTTACCCTTGTACTCAGCAGGCTATTTAAGTAAAATGTTCTAATAAGCCTTATACCTTTAGTTAGATCAAATATTCCCCCAAAAAATAGCTTGTTTGCAAGAAAAGCAAAAATGTTTTCAAAGCCCTAAAGAGGGCATTTGAAATCTCAGGGAATACATCCATGTGTTCTGGTCAAAGTACACCCATAAGAAGCTGAACAAATTTTGTGAACATCTGCAGGTTCACTGTTAGTGTACCCCCCTCCTTGCATGGGACATTGGAGACCAGGCGTCTATATGCTCTAACCATGGGAGATCTCTCCCTGCTCTGATCAGAGGGAAAGAGAATATTACTGTGGAGCTAACATGCTAAACCTTAAAACTGCCAAAGCCTAAACTAACTGCAGAAGTTATGTAATTTTTTTTTCCTGACTCTAAAAATAAAGAGTAGAGAAAAAAAATCCAGTTTGAGTCTTTTTTTTTCTAAACACCTTATAATGGCAGAAACATTTGAATTTCTTAACTGGTGCACAAGAGAGAAGAAGAAAGCGAGATGGGTAGAGATTTAAATTCAATTCTTTTCTTCTATTGTCTGAGACTACAGCATCAACAACTGGCAATTGAGAGAAGAAATACATCATTATACTTATTTATAGCATTAACTACTTTACATTCATCCACACAAGTGAAACTGTAAAAAAAAATTATAAAGGGAATGTGTGGTTCTTTCATTAGCTTGTCTGTAATACTGGATTGGTCCATAAATTAATGTGTATAAGAGGATGGGGGAAAAAAAGGATTCAAAGCTCTGCCATTCTAATTACAGCTCTTTAAATATCAAAAGACACAAAGAAAGATTCCTTTTGAAAAGCCTACTGACTCTCTTGGCAAGACACTATTAATTACTTGCATAAATCTGCAGTTTGTACACCCAGAGCTATGGGTGACATTATTACATTATCCAAGCTTTTAACAGTCGGCATTGGTCTCAGCATGTGTTTCTTTAAACTCCTGTTTACCAAGCGATCCCTCTGTAAACTTCAGCTTCTGCTCAGAGGGAATGAGCAGAGCTCTGGAACAACAGGTAGCTTTGAGCCTCTCACACTGTCTACAACTCACACAATTCAATTAGAGAAATTGTACCATGTGAATTATTAAATTAGGCTGGAGATTGCCATGAGCAGTAATAATATCACAATCTTATTTAAAAACAAGACATATAGCTTTCATAAACAAATTGTTTATAAACAAACCACATGGGCAAATGTAAAATACAAAGTGGGCTTCTGCTTTAAATTAATAAGTAAAGCCCCAGAGAAATGACATCTAGAGAAGTAGTTACAGCTTAGGAAACATTTGCCTCCAAATTTCTAACTTTTATACGTACACTTAATCAACATTTCTCTTTTGAACATCCATTGCACAGAAAAGTTAATAGAATTAAAATCTGGCTCATGGCTCTATATTTTTGCAATAAATACAGACTCTAGGGAACCTACTCCAAGCTGCTTTGGAGGAGAGAGGGGAAGTGTGTTGCTTGATAAAATGAAAACCTAAATTCAAAGCAGCAAATGTGTCCCCTGCCATGCACAAGTGCCAATTTCCAGCTTTAATCATGCACAAGAACCTTTGGAAAATTTTTAAAAAGGAAATTGGATTTATAGCCAAGCTGGATGGGTTTATATCAACTATTTGGGGTGAAAGAAGCAGGCAAAGCAGGCAACAGGTCAAAACCTAGACTGTCCCAAGAGCCTTATGCCAAGGATCAAGTGGCAGGTTCTCTTCCTCATGGTCCACCCAGTGCAAAGACAAAGTTCAAACTTAACCTGAATTTGGACCCTTATGATGACTGAGAGTGTTGAAGACTCAAGGATTGATTCTCAAGGTAACTCCACTCACACAGCCATTATACCTACCATGACACCATTTAATAATGCAAGTCATTGTATTCCTCCTAATTAGCCAGCAAGCCAAGTAATTATAAGACTTGGCCAACAGCCAAATTCTATTGATATCACGAAGCTGGATCAGGCAACGGAGTAGAACAGCCCCTTTGCATCTTCTCAGCCTTTTATACTTCTGGTCCCAAGATGAACACGAGAATGTTTTAAAGTTTAGAGGTATGGAGGGAAGTCAAGAGTGTGCAGGTATAGGTGTCAGTAGACAAATCCAAGTGAGTATAGATTGATGTGATAATAAAGATTATGAGATAAAAATGAATGTCATCTTAAGCAGATGTCTATATGTTTGGCAAGAGCTTGCTGGATTATCCCAATGCCTCCTAGAGAAAGACTGCAGAACTTTCCAGATGAAAGATATTTTGCCAGCATTCGGAAACAACTCCTTTGTTTTAGTGTTAAGGAAATATTTTATTTTACTGTTGAGGAAATAGATAAGGAAGTTACATGGTTTGTTCAAATTTTCACAAATAATTAATGGTAGAGTTAAGATTCAAAATCAGATTTCTCTCTCTCTCTCTCTCTCTCTTTTTTTTTTTTTAACACAAATAGGGTCTCACTCAGATGCCCAGGCTGGAGTGCAGAGGTGCAATAGCAGCTCACTGCAACCTCAAGCTCCTGGGCTAAAGCCACCCTCCTCAACCTCCCGAGTAGCTGGACTACAGTCATGTGCTACCACACCTGGTTAATTTTTTGTAAAGACTAGTCTAGCTATGTTGCCTAGCTGGTCCCGAACACCTGGCCTCAAGTGATCTGCCCACTTCAGCCTCCCAAAGTGCTGGGATTACAGGCATGAGCCATAATGCCAAGCCTCAGATTTATCTCTTACTCAAGGATTCTTTTGCTGTTATGCCAAGAGTAAAAAGGGATCCTTAAATCTAGCAACTGCTTTTTGCCTTGGTAGCCATAACCTAACTAAATGAATATAAAAAGAAAAGAAGAACTCAAAAAATAAATATAAAAATAAACATTGTGTGGGACATGTTTTAAAGAATGTCTAGAAGGAGGAGTAAGAGTCACAAATTGGATCATGTCACTTTCTTACTTAAACATTTCATTGACTTCTTTTCATTGCTCCAACAATGAAATCCAAATGCCACTCTGGTCCTCCGGGTTCTGTCCCCGGCTCTCTCTCCAGCTTCCTCACATGCCCTTCTCCTCCTTAACCACTGCGTTCCTAGGTCATCAGACTTCCTTTAGTTGGTGGTGGTTTATTAGCATCTCCCTCCCTAGATCATGAACCTCGTATTCATCTTTCTTTATCTTCATTTCATCCTTGGTGCCTAGCTCAGAGCCAGAAATATATTAATAGTTGGTATTCAATAAGTATATATGGAATAAATGAAGCCATGGATGTAGAAATGCTTGGAAAATGTCCAGAAGGTAAGCCCCTATTAAAATGTTAGGTGCTTCTCCTAATTATTTCTTAACTCATTTGGAAACTGATTCTTACACACAATTTCTAAGGGGCAGATTTATGGCCTAAAGCTGCACATGCTGTACTGTGCAGTGGCATCTGGGCCATTAGAAATGCACCACTGTAAAGACCTCTCTTCCAGCTCAGGTGCTGACCAAACTGAGCATTCTTAACTCCAACTCTTATTAAAGAAAAGAAGGGTTACGTCTTGTCCAGGAAACAAACCAGAAGAGTTGGGAACTAATCAGCTCCTCTATTCTCTCATCCCTGTCTGCAGAGCAAGGTACTCTCAGTCACACAATCATCCTCGGGGGACAGATGTGTGTGACGACAAATATGACGTCACTGGTCCATCTCCAGTCATAATTGGATTGATCGAGCTTAATTTCTGCCCAGGTTCCTCTCCAGGCAATGCGAAAGGAGCTCAGGCATTATCTGGGCTGGCCAAGTCCTGACCCCTGGTGGTGGCCTGGTCCCCCCAACTTGTTCCTCGAGTTCAGAGTGGATGGAGCTCCCCACCAGCTCATCCGCCCACACGCTGTCCCATCAGGCACTGGGCTTAGCTCGCTCACATGCGTACATTTATAGGAGTTGAGGGGGAGGCTTAACCACTTTATCTTACTGGAGATGCCTGTGTGAATTAAAACACTCTAATGGCCATGTCATGCTGCCTAGTATAACATTATTTCTGATTCAATTATTTTTTAAAACCCCACACAGTCAGTTTCCTTAAGTAAGCATTTTATTTATCCACATATTCAGGTTCTGAAGATGGATGTGTATATAAATATACATATTTGTCTGATATAGAAATATAAATATGTAGGGACTTTGATACATATTAATATATATAAATATATATCTCAGACAAAGTCTCTATACCAATGAAGTTTACATTCTAATTGGGGGAGACACAATAAATAAGTAAGTAAATATATGTCAGAAAGTGACAAGTGCTTAAGAGAAGAGAGAAGGAGGATGGAGGGAGAGGACGGGGCTGGGTGAGGGGGGCCAGACACACAGGGACCCTGAGTAAAGGCTCAGCGAGGGAAGAGGCCATGCAAACATCATGCAAACATCTGTGGAAATGGCCATCCACACACAAGGAACAAGAAGTGCAGTTGTGCTTATACAGGAGCACATCGTATTAACTATATTTTCTTATTTTCTATATTCTTGATGCTCTGGTATCTGGGGCCTTGCTGACCCTGGAAAGACCACCCCTAGTTTAGCTAATTCCTAGAGATAACCAACAACTGTGCCCAGAAGCACACTGTTAATATGCAAACCAACCAACCAAAGCCTGTATTCCAGCCATGGCCTAAGTTCTTACACTGAGGGCCAATGCTTTCTTGTCTTAATCACCCCAGGACCAGGACAACCAGAGACAGCCCCTGCACTCCAGAGTCTGCTGAAGACACTCAAACTGGCCCTCCAGGTCTTAAACCTGCTTGCCCTGCCCAGACCTGTTCCCCTTTCCCCTCTCACTCAGGCCCCCCTCCAACTCTGCCTCCTGAGTGACCCAGTGCTTCCCAGGTGGCCCTGCCAGGCATGCTGTGCCTCCTGCTTCTAGGGGCCTAGCTGTAAAACCTTCTTCCTTCATGACAGTCATTTCTGTGTCTACAAGTCTTACGGTACCTGATTAAAACAATCTCAGGGACATTTCAAAGCACGTGGCTGGTGTGTTCAAGGAGCAGCATGGCCAGTGTGTCTGGAGCCGCAGAGAGAGCGGGGATGAGACTAGGGAGGGAAGCAAAGGGCCAGGTAGGGCCCTGGAGCAGTCACGAGCATGTCAGCTTTTAGCACAAGTGAAACAAAGGGCCACTGGGGGTTCAGAATAGAAGAACGACATGATTTGACGGACCTTTCTACAAGAACATTCTGGCTGCTATATTAAGAGACTGAAGGGTGGCAATGCGGCAGCAGAGAAATCATAGGGGTTTATTACAATAGTTTAGGCAAGAGACACTAATGGTCTGGACCAGGGTAGTGTTGGGGGAGGTAGCAAGCAATGGTTGAGTTCTGGATATAAAGGCTTTTGAAGGTAGAGTCATTCTAATTTGCTGATGGATTAATGTGGGATGTGTGTGTGTGTGAGACGAGAGAGAGAAAGAGAGAGAGAGAGAGAAGGTATAGATGACTACAAACTTTTTTAGCATGTGAAACTATAAAAATGTAGTTACCATCTACTGAGGTGGCACAAACTGCAGGAGGAACCTACCTGAGGTCAGGGAATGAATTGCAAATCAGGAATTCAGTTTGGGACGTGTTAAATTTGAGATGCCTATTAGACATCATTAATTTTATGATTAACTGAAGCAAGCAAGAATAAGTAGAAGTACATCTTGAAGGATAATGAAATAAGCTGGCATGCTGGAGAGGTTCACATGGCAACTAGGAGCAGCCTCTAGCCAACAGCCAGCTAGGAAGTGAGGCCATGATTCCAACAGTCCAAAGGGACTTAATCCTGCCAGCAACCATGTAAGCTTGGGCACACATCCTTCCTCAGTCAAGCCTTCTGATGAAACCTTAGTCTCTGCTGACACTTTATTGCAATCTTGTGAGAAATCCTAAGTTAGCAGACTCAGTTATGCCCAGATTTCTGACCCACGGAAACTGTAAGATAATCAATGTGTATTGTTTTAAGCTGCTAATTTGTTATGCAGCAATAGATAACTAATATGAGACAATTAGAATGAATGTAGATAGAAAACAAAACTGGGGCTTGGCCTTGGGTCTCACCCCTCTGCAGAAGTCAGTAAGATAAAGAAGAACATGAAATGGGAACTGAGAACAGCCAGCAGAGTAGAAGGGAGAACTAGGAGAATGTATGACAAACAGTTGAGTAAAGAGGAGGAAATGATTGACCAGTCAAGTGCTACTGACAGCTCCAATGCAATGAGGACTGAGAATTTGTCATAAAAGTCAGCAATGTTGTAGTCATTCATACAATAACACTATAATAACAGCAGGAAAAAAAAACTTATAAACCCTAACTTCCTTTATAAAGATAGATAAAATTTCAAAAATGAGGTTTCCTTTAAGCAAGACATAATTTGACCTAGTCCTGCTTGTTGCAGGAATTTTAACACTGGAAAAAAATTTAGATTTTCAACTTCAAATATCTTTTTTTTTTTTTTTACAGATGAACACAATGAGCTAAGTGAACTATCCAAGGTCACATACTTAACTAATAAAGAGTTGGGAATTGAAATGAGACTAAATTCTTCTTGATCTACTGCTCTTTCTGCTATATCACACTACCTCTTTGATTTTCTACTTCAAGGTGGATGCTTAAAAATCTTTAAAAGCTGTATAGGGGTATTAAGTGCAGTCATGCACAGCATAATAGTGTTTCAGTCAACAATGGACAGCATATACAATCATGGTCCCATGAGATTACAACACTGTATTTTTACTGTACCTTTTCTATGTTTAGATATGTCTAGATATACAAATACTTCCCACTGTGTTACAACTGCCTACAGTAGTCAGTAACTCAACGTGCTATACAGGTTTGTAGCCTCGGAGCAATAGGATAGATCATACAGCCTAGGTAAGTGGTAGCTATACCATCTAGGTTTGTGTGAGGACAACTCTATGATGTTTGGATGAAGACAATCATCTAAGATACATTTCTCTCTATATACCCCATCATTAAGAGACACATGACTGTGCAGCTAAGCTCTCTTACCTGAAACCTGACATATTTGTGCTTTCCCATATTTAAAAGTCTACAACAATCTTATGAAGAACAATGCTATCAGGTATTTTTTAAACCACTGGAGGAATCAACATGTAAAAGACAGAGGATCCTGATATGGGAGGTCCCAGAATTCAATCTCCAAGCTCCATAAAGCCAATAAGATGATATTATAAACACCTGCCAATGATGGCACTATTTTAAAGAAGGCTCTAGAAAGTTAGTCTGCAAATGTAAGCTCACTAAATTCATAACATTTCCAGAAGTTGTGTTATCTCGTTTGCTTAATTATTACTATTGCTTCCTTTGCACTCAAATGTAGGCTGCATGAGAGTGAGGATCTCGTCAGTCTCTCTCGCCTCTGTGTCTCAGAGCATAGGGTAGTCCCTGGGAACTGAGAGAAAGTACAATAGCTTGTGGGATGGATGAATGTTTGAACTGAGCCCTGAAGAACCTAAGTGGACGTATGAGAAGCAGAGGGAAAAGCACACACACAGGCCTGGAAACCTCAGAGGACCTGCGGTGCTTGGGGATGGGGAATAGGCTGGGTCGCTGGATAGAGGGTGACCCAGAGGCAGTGGTGGGAGACAAGCTGGATGTGGCAGAGCGCAGCGAGTCTGCACAGTCCCTGCAGGACAGGTCTGAGGTCTGGGCTCCATTCTGGAAGCTCAGAAGAGCATTGGAGAGTAACACACACAACAAGGTCTGCATTTTAGACGGACTTCGGCTTGAGCATGGACGAAAACTTGAGACTGAGACACGGCGCAGGAAGATGTGATAGAATGTTTTGGATTCACTCAAAAAAAGATGTCATCTGTGTGCTTGAGCTAGAGCAATGATGAAGACGTTTGCCCTCAAGGAAATGACAGTCCAGTGGGGAGACAGACACCTAAACGGGCCACGGCAGCACATGTAGTAAGTGTGACAAATGGAATGAACACAGGCTGTAGGCGGTGCCAGAGGAAGAGGTTCTGGGCTCAGATTCAGCTGCAAGTGACATGGGCCCTGACACCAGAGACAAGAGAAGTATCAGCAACCCAGGAGAGTCATCCAGGAAGAAGGAGACACATAGTCCGGGGACAGCAAAAGCCACTGCTCCAGAAAGGAGAAAGGGTGTGCAGTGGGAACAGAAAGCAAGGCCACTGGGGCACCAAACCACAGCCTCATAAGGACTCAGTGAATGTGAGTGCAAGTGAGAAAGAGACAGAACAGCTCCATCTATAGCTCCAGAAACCCAATCCTTTCCTTCAGGTCCCTTCCTAGTCTGTCTTTCATCCTCATCACCCTGTCATGCCCACCACCAGAGTTCACCATTACTCTTACTCCTATCACCATAGATTACATTTGTCTGGTATTAAATTTTATATAAGTGGAATCATAGAGTACGATCTATTTCTTTAATCTGGGCGGTAGTCACACAGGTGCACATATACATAAAATCAAGCTGCATGTATAATATTTGTGCACTTTACTGTATACAGAGTATCCCTCAAATTTCAAAGCAGGGAGAGGAAAGGAAAAATCAAACATGACTCCCAGGCTGTGTCTCTCAAGGTTTTCACCAGGTACTAGTTTCCCAAGATGTCAATAGCGGTTACATTTGAAAAACAGTTCTGGGTTCAAAGAAGCTTGGGAAATGCTGGGTTAAATCGAGTTAAAACCACTTTATTCTGCAAGTCTTCTCTGAGCTTTTACCACATTAGTAAGCATTGTGAATCTCCAAAGAGGTAATGAATATTCGAAATTTCTCAAACCTCTTCTTATGGAGCATCTCTTAGGACTCAGATAGTAAGGAACTCACCATGGAAAAGTTTTCTAGCCAGGACGCTGTGGGAAATGGATTGTATTCATCCAGGGAAATAATTCTCTTGGGCAATTCAGGAAGGAATTTCCAAGGGCAATCAGGCCTGGGGATATATTTTGAACTCTCTGACACACAGTTGATGTCTGAAAATCTGTTGATAGACATGGATTCTACTCTCCAAAGAGAGGTATTGCATGAGATGCCCCCAGGGCCCAGGAGGTAGCTGGGTGGAGAGAAACAAACCAGGAAAGTGACAAAGAGGCGTGCTGGGTTAACAGTGCTCCTCCTTCCTGCAGCAGAGCAGGTTGGATGCTTCCAACTTCATTTCTTTCTCATCTTAAGCCTTTTGTCCAAAGCTCATCCCAACAGCCAAAACTCAGAACTCCTTAAATGTCTTTAGAGGTTCCATCATAGAGGGTCAGATTTTACAAGATCGTAACTTACTAAGAAGAGAAGCTTAGTCCAAAATATAGCATTCACTTTCTGGAGGAGTTTACAAATTTTGAACAATCACATAATTCTGAAATAAAAACACTTCTGCTAGTCTAAAAAAAAAAAGAGGGGCAATATGAGTGTGGTTTGCTTATATTTTGTTCTCTAAAGAGGCAAAGAAATGTTCAAATGTGTAAAAATTTGAGAATACTTCAGACATTAAACATTTTATGTACCTAATACTACTTTAGTACTACTTTAAAAATATAGTTATACCAATAGTCGTATACTTTGTTTTCATTTACATTTCAAAGCAGATATATCAAGATTTGCACGTAAAATATAGCAAAGATGGGGTCAGATATGAAGTTAAATGTTAAGCAAAAGGAAAAAAGAAAAAAAAACTAGCCAAAAAGAGGCAGCAGCAGGGTACATAAAACTTTGCCAATATCTTATGAAAAATTTAGAAAAATAAGATTTTGTAATACCAAAGAGAAAACCATTAAAGATCTTTCTTGTTTCTTCCATCTGACTAATCTGGAGGCAGCAAAGAATGCCGTTCATTTTAACCATCTTAAAAAAAATGACCTTATAATATTGCCATCTGTTGGCATATGACAGATACAGCATTCCAATGACACAGATAATGAAGCAAAAACACAGAAAATTAAAGGGACAGATGTGCAAAGCTCGCACACTCACTTGGCTTAGCATTTCACATCTGTTCGCTCCAAAGCCTTCCCAGTAACACAAATCTAATTCCTGGCTTCAGTATCTTGAAATGTCATGCTATGCAGCTAGCAGCATGTCTATGACTTACTGAAGATCCATTCATTCCAACACATCATGTGTTTTCTCATCAATATTGGGAGTCTTCCATCCAAAACTCCGTTTCCGTGACCAAGGGAGAATCCACGTAGGCATACATAGGTGTATACTATATTGTGTTTATTTATTCACACTTCTTAAAAACTGCTTCACTGGCATTTGAAGTCAACTGTGACAAGAAACACAAAAAGATGGGTGTCTGTATGTTCTACATACCATTCAAAGATCATTCACCTTTTTGACTGGCAAAGAAATCAAAAATAGTATGAATATTAACCAATTCCTGTACCGGTATATAAAAACCTGTTGGTTTAAACCTTGAATCTCCTTTTTATACTTTTAAAATTTTGGACCATGTGACTATATTGCCTATTCAAAAAATGTAGTTAAAAATGCAATGCAATAGTCCAGGCATGGTGGCTCATACCTATAATCCCAGCACTTTGAGAGGCTGAAGCAGGAGGATCACTTGATGCCAGGAGTTCAAGACCAGCCTGGGCAACATAGACCCCATCTCTACAAAATACTTTTTAAAAATTAACCAGGCATGGTGGCACATGCCTATCGTCCCAGCTACTCAGGAGGCTGAGGCAAGAAGATCATTTGAGCCCAGGAGTTGGAGGTTACAGTGAGCTATGATCAAGACACTGCACTAAAGCCTGGGAGGCAGAATGAGACCCCCATCTCTTAAAAAACAAATGTAATGAAATAAATATTTAATTGTTTCACAAATCTTGAAACACACTTGCTGCAGCCAGACCCTCCACGTGCACCTTTCCGTTGTCAAGGTAACATCAGAAACATCAGCATTGTGAAGATCAGTGTCTTCCTGAGGCCCACAGACAACCAGCGGTCCCAAACTATATTTTTGATAGCATGAGGATTCCCAGCAAAATATTTAAATCTGTCTCCATTAAACTAATAGTCTTTTTAAAGTAATAAAAGCATATTTTCAATCATATGAATAACAACCTTACAACAATAGGGCAAAGAAACACTGTTCTTCCTTTCAAAGGGTCTATCCATTCCCTAAATTTGAGAACAGTGGTAAAGTGCCTGCCTCAGCAATCGTTTTTATGAAGGTGTTGGCACCTAGTTGCTCTGTGTCTAAAGCTAATGAGAAATCAACAAAAGTGAACTTAATATGAAAATCCTGCTTTTCAGCTAAATGAAGGCCCAGAGACATTAGGAGCTGCAAGACAAAAGGCTCTGCAGTAGTTCACATGGGGGACAGTGGCAGGAGGATCGCATGTGACAGGACCTGGGGTAGAAGAGTCCTGCTGGTCTCAAAAGTGCTCGTGCCTTTAGTAGACAGCACCTTAGTCACATGGCAAACAGGAAAGCGACATCTTTCTCATACACTGTCAAACATACACTTAAGTTTTAGTTTATGCAGACTTAGCAACGTTTAACAAAATAGTTTACATCCGTCATAGAGGCCCAAGTTTGTTTTGTTTTGTTTTTTTTCTTTTAAGGGGGCAATATATTACTTAAGCATGAGAAAAACTTGTGTTGATGTTAACAACTTTGACACCTACCGACCTGGGTTCGTTCCCTCGGGCTGTGGCTCTTACTAGCTGTTTGACATCAGGTAAGTCATTCAACCTCTCCGAATCTGTCTCTTCGCTTGTCACATGGAAATGACAACAAACCACCTGGTAGCTTGTCAGGAGGATGAAATGTGATAATATTTATAAAAGACACAGCACAGAGCTTGGCCCAGAACATGAACTTAATATCTGTTAGTTGTTTTAATTATTATTTATTTCTCATAATAACACTTCAGGTAGACATTATTGAGCCCATTTTACAGATGAGGAAACTGAGACTCAGGAACTTCCAGTAACAATTGCACAGCTAGAAACTGAGAGAGCTACAATGCAGGGCCAGGTCTGCTGGCTCTGAAGTCTGTAATCTTTCCACTACGCCACACTTCTCCGCCAGAAGCAGCCCAAGTACTCTCATTTTCTGTAGCTGAAAATGCACCTGCCTGGCCACCGGCCAGCACCACTGGTGTGAGACCCTCTCCTTTGGTACTAGAGTCTGGGGCAATCAGGACAGCACTTTTTTATTTTTTTTTTTTTTGAGACAGAGTCTCACTTTGTTGCCCAGGCTAGAGTGAGTGCTGTGGTGTCAGCCTCGCTCACAGCAACCTCAATCTCCTGAGCTCAAGTGATCCTACTGCCTCAGCCTCCCGAGTAGCTGGGACTACAGGTATGCGCCACCATGCCCAGCTAATTTTTTGTAACTATATTTTTAGTTGGTCAATTAATTTATTTCTATTTTTAGTCGAGACGGGGTCTTGCTCAGGCTGTTTTCGAACTCCTGACCTTGAGCAATCTGCCCGCCTCGGCCTCCCAGAGTGCTAGGATTACAGGCGTGAGCCACCGCACCCGGCCTAGGGCAGCACTTCTGACTGCAGTGATCAAAGTCCCAGTGATCGTGTTCACAAGGGCAGCTTCCATGGACAAAGCGGTGGTGAATATTTGCTGATGCGATGAAAATTGTTCTATTCCCCCTCTCACTCAACCTCCTTGGGCTGCAGGAAGCCATGAGCAGAAAAGTGTCAGTGCCTTTTCTTCCTCCAATGGAATGATCTACAGGAGGAGTTGGGAGAGGCAGGTATGAACGGCCAATATTGTTCCCTTTTACTTGCAAGAGAATTTTCTCCGTTACCTATTAACTACAATTTGAGGATCTGTTGTTTCCACAATGAAAGTAAAAATTAATAGTTGTGAGCTATTTTTGTTTCTTTTTAGAGAAAACTATTCTATGGCTTGAGGGTCCCTCCGAAAACCGGGGAAGCAAATGGAAGAAGCGTTGGGTAGATAATGAACGCCGTGGCTCACATTTCAGACTTTACACTGTCTTCACCTTACAACAGGGAAATAAAATTCTCTAGACTATCAAATGTGACAAGTCTGCAGTGACAGTCAATCCTTTTTATTCCTTGCCATTAAATGTGCTCTGCATCAGTATAATATGTAATGATTGTCCATGAAATGGATGCCTTTAGACTGACTGACTTTCAGTGTAGGGGAAATAATAGAGATTTGTGATGTGGAGACATTCACGGTGGTGAAGAAGAAGAAGAGGAGGAGGAGACAATATTTTTTAAATGTCTTCTTTCAAAGAGCTACAGGCAGACTATAAAAAGGCCTTGACCATAATCAATGAGCAAGAATTCTACAGCCATTTTTTAAAATAAAATCTTGCAATATTATCATTTATCCTTGGGCAATTTCTCTAGGATTCCTATCAGCGGCATGAGTCACAATATGGATTAGGGGACTTACACCATAAACACTCATCTTAGTTCCTATTGACAGATGGAGACATAGAAGCAGGCCAGGGTAATAAGGTCCGTGGGATGAGCCCTTTTTCTGATAGTATCCTGTTCTCACCCATAGTGTGGGGTTCAGGTCCCTAGAAGTTAAGTTACAGCTTTACAACGCATTCAGCCAGTATTTATGTGAGCCAGTCCCGTGCCAGGTGCTAGGAAAGGCATGTGAAGGATATAAGTCCCAAGGAGCTCACGGCCAACTGGACTGGCCTCTGCACTAGAGCGCAGTGAGCGTGGCAGGTGGATTGAGTATGGGATTCTCTGCAAGCATATAGAGGGGTTCCTGACCCCGCCACAGAGAGCCCAGGGCAGACTTCCCAGTGGAAGCAGCAGCTCAGCTGAGACCTGCAACGTGAGCAGGTAATGTCCAGGTGAGGAGGGAATCCAAAGGAAGAGTGTCTCAGGCGAAGGGAACATGACACACCAAGCTGAGGGAGACAACTGGGGATATTTGACAACCAGTGAGTGATCCTGGAAGCCCGGAGGGACGAGCAGGAAGGAATGAGGAGAAGTGAGGCCTGAGAGCTGAGAAGATGACAAATGCAAAAAAAAAAAAAAAAAATGAGGCCTTGAAAGTCTTATTAAGGAGCGTGCCCTTTGGTCTGAGACCGATGGCAAGCTATTGAAGTCACATAAGCAGACTAATGATTTAGAAAATATCACTCCACAAGTGAGAATAGAATAGAAGTTGATGAAAATGATCACCTATTGCAATTAGGAGACAAGTGAAAAATCTGTGTGAAAAATAGGGGTGGGCTGACTGAAAGCACTTAGCACAGTGGCTGGTACGCAGGGAATGCTGAGTATATGGTAAATGCTACCAGTAACAGTGACAATAACGTGAAGGCGGAAACGGGTGGATGAGACAGATTTAGGAAGAGGAGGACATGTGTGCCTCATGATTATTTGGCAGGAGGAGACGAGAAAGCTGGACAGTCAAGGATGGCCCCGGGTTTTCTGACTTGAGCCACCGTGTGCGTGGCCGCACTCTCTCTCCAGTGGGGAGGTGGGGAGGGGATCAGGTCAGAGGGTCATAGATGAGGAAGTTGAATTTATTTGGGGGCATGTCCTGCTCAAGGTAGCAATGGATAGTTCTCGGTTGATTTCTCCTGTCTTCACTTTTTTAAAACAAAATTCACCATTCTAACCATTTTAAACTGTAATAGTCAATGGCTTTTAGTATGGTCACGACACTATGCAACTATCACCACTGATTCCAGAATGTTTCCATCAGCCCAAAGAGAAACCCCACATCCATTAAGCAGTCACTCCCCTTGCTTCCCTCCTCACAGCCCCTGGCCACCACTAATCTCCTTCCGGTCTCCATGGGTGGTTTGCCTGTACAAGATAGCACCTATAAATGTAACCACATACAATGGGAGATACAATCCAAACAGTGGAATAATATTCACCCATGGAAAGGAATAAAATACACACTACAACATGGATGAACCTTGGAAACATAATGCTGAGTCAAGGATGCCCAACACAAAGGGCTACATATTATCTGATTCCATTTATGTGACATATCCAAACCAGGCAAATCCATAAAGACAGAGATCAGTCGTGTAGTTGCCACAGGTTGTGGAGAGGGGGAAATAGGAAGTGAATGCTCAATGGACGCAGGGTTTCCAATGTGGAGTAAGGAAAAAGTTTTGGGTGGCCAGGCGTCATGGCTCACACCTATATAATCCTCACACTTTTGGAGGCCAAGGCAGGAGGATTGCTTGAGGCCAGGGGTTCGAGACTAGCCTGGGCAATAAGACCTTGTCTCTACAAAAAACAAAAAAATTAGCTGGGTATGGTGGCTTGCACCTGTAGTCCCAGCTATTCTCAAGGCTGAAGCAGGAGGTTCGCTTGACCCCAGGAGCTTGAGGTTGCAGTGAGCTCTGTTCATGCCACTGCACTCTAGCCTGGGCGACAGAGTGAGACCCTGTCTAAAAAATTAAAAATAAAAAGTTTGGAACTATAAATGGTTGTACAACATTGCAAATATACTTAATCCTACCAAATTGTACACTTCAAAATGGCAAGTTTACCTCAGATGTATTTTACCCCACAATAAAAGAAAAAGAAATGGGGTGAAGAACTGATACATCCCCTCTCTTCTTTGAAGAGTAATATTTCTTGGAGGGGAGTAGGAGTTCTCTAGTGATTATCACAGGCTCTGGAGTCTAATTGTCTGTATTTGAATCATTGCTCCTCCTCTTAATAGATGTGTGACTTTGCACAAGTTACTCAATCTTTCTAACTCAGTCTTCGTCTATAAAATAGGAATAATAATAGTATCCTCATAGGGAGTTATCGCAAAGATTATTTAAAATAATTCATGGAAATGTTAAGCATGATGCCTGCCACATAAAACATGTTCAATGATGTTAGCTTTCCTTAAAATTATTATTGTTATTATTATTATTACATGGCCACAGTGATTGGGCTTTAGAATGAGCCCATATAGGATGGGCCAGGAGGATCTTTCCAAAGTATTTTTTAAATGGAGCTAAAGAGAAAGGTTCTTTTCCTCACACAGTGAGGAACTCTGAGATAGGAGCCTAAGAGCTGCCCGTGATTATCCTGAAACCAACATCCCAACAAGTGACTGGGGCAAGGTCCGGTGCACAAGAATTCCTGGTTCCAGGTGCCCAAGATTTGGTCACATAACCCAATGAATTCCCCATTTTGGCCTAAGCGAATTCAAATTTTACTTTCATGCAACATGAATGTGCAGTGAAAAAGCGCTGAGCAGTGTAACTGTTGAGTGGTAGGACCCACGGGCATTGAAACAGAGGTGATCGGCAGGCAGCTGGCTGGATACATGGGTTCAAAAGTAGAACCTGGAATAGAAATACGGGTTAGGAGCCATTAGCCTATGAAAAGGAACAAATCTATGACAGCAAGGTTGTCTAGAGAGAAGGTATAGAGAGGGATGGTAAGACACCATAAAACCAAACTCCAGGGAACAGAAATACCTAATGTATAGACAGAGAAAGATGAGCTAGAAAGGAGACGAGAAAGTCAGAGAAAAGGGAGAAAAGCCAGGCGAGTGTCCAATCACAGGAGCCAAAAGAAGAAAATGTTTTTCGAAGGGCCCTTGTTAACAGTCAAGTCCTGAAGAAAAATCAAATACAAAAACAAGACTCAAAACTGTCCTTTGGATGTGCCAAAATGAGACCACCAAGGTTATCTGTCTCTGAAATGGGCTTAACGCACGTGACTGGTGGTCTCGTTTTGGCACATCCAAAGGACAATACACAGGCAAGGACACAGAGCAGGAAGCGTCTAGGGCTATCGGTCAGCAGCACATTCACTGCTACCACTCTTGGGAGAAGAACTCAAGGAAAGGTTAAAGAACAAAAAAAAGGAAGGGAGCAATGGGGTTTAATAGCACACCAGGCAGTATGCAAGGTCTCTTTACATCCATGATCATATGTGGGTGTTATCGAATGTTACTGATGATGCTGAGTTTCAGAGAGGCTAAGGAAGTTGCTCAACAGCACTCAGCAGGAATAAGGTGCAGCTGGAGATAGTGGAGGCAGCCCCCACAGCAGTGGGGGGACAAGAAAGACATCCCTGAGATTACAGGCTGGTTTTAGTGACAATGGGATTAATGACTGGCTCCCAGGAGAGTGTATGGGACCCCTCCACACAAAGAGAGGGGGCAGTCCGCCTTATTCTCTAAAGATGGACAGGTGCATTCTCCTGAGATAGCAATCAATTAAAGAGCCTCAGAGACGAACCCAAACAGACAAAGGTATTTTATCTTTAACCTCACTGAATCTCAGATCATCACGCACCTCCACACATCCACATAGAGGGTTATACGGAAATTTAATTCCCCGTCCTCCAAGTGTTTCTTCTGTGATCTCAACCACAGAACTTTGACTCAAGTTATCAGCAGGTTTTTTTTCTCTTTTCTTTCTTTTTAACTGAGCTAACTCTACCACTGCATCCTGACAGTATAATTAACACTAGCCTGGGGAGAGGAATTGTTCGGCATTAAAAAATAAGTATTATAGACAGATACTTTTAGATCTTCTTGCATGGCTGAGAAAGAATCAGTACACAGAGCATGAAGTCAAGAGAAGTCAAAGAACAAAAGAAAAAGAATGCTAATGAATTCTCAGATGTGTTGGAAACCTGTTAAGTCCTAGGTTTGACACTAGATGTGGAGTTAAGTGATTTTTAATTTTTTTTTAAGTTGTAATTTTAAAATTGAATATAATCCAAGCATGCTGTCTGTCACTTTACAAAAACTCACTAATGGTTACACATGAGGGACATATTCACTCCTACCAAAGGAATTTCTGTAGGAATCAATTTTCTAAGAGTTTGGGACAAAGGTGATCCTCCGTGAAATTATGCATCTATTTGCTTGCAGGCATTTCCAGCTGTGCTGCTTATGTTTGTTAGGAAGGCTTCATTGCAAGGTCATAAGGTTTTGGAGGTAGAAAAGGAGGTTAGTTCAACATCTCAGTTTAAAAAACAAGGAAATAGGTATATAACATCCCAACAACTAGTCAGTGACAAGCATAGGATGAAACCCCTAGGCCCTGCGGACCTTAATCCAAGACCCTGTGTCATCGCTGGACAGCTCTGAGATTCAGGGGTCCCCTTGAGACAATTATCCCAAACTGTATCTTTCAGATCGTCCGGACAAGTTTAGTAGTAATAAAATGCTGTTCTTCATAAGTCAGCAACTTAATTGAATACAATGACATTTTCCTCAAAAAATTATCTAGGACAGTATGAAGGAGTTAGAGAAGTATTTCCTGAACTAATATTCTGATATACTTCTGAATTTATATGTGAATCAGTCTACTAGCTTTTAATTGTAAAATGAGATTGTGTACAGCAAAATGCTTGGCCAAAAATTCAGAACACTTTTAATGTGAGATGTTATTATTGTTATTATTACTACTTCCGCTATTTCCATATTCGAATTTGGTGTTGAAACATATAGTAAAATAAACACTAATTCAGACTGACTGATTTGATCTAAATCATACACTGTATTATTAAAATGTACTATTGTTATTGTAAGTCCATACCCTATCACAACATTATGGCTAACAAAGTGCAACCCAGCACAGGTTTTTGTCTGTTTTGCTACAGGATAAGAAACATTTGTACTTAAAATTACACATTTACATGCTATGACTAATGTGTTTGATTCCTTAAAAAGGAATTTATTCTGCTAATTATTATAAACATGTCTATATATTAAAACCTCTTTAATCCAGGTTTCCAATAATTGAGTTTAAACTCATTTTCTCTATGTCAAAATTAAATATACCTTTTCTTCCAAAATAATATAAAGCTATATTTCAGTACAGTACAATCTGAATTAATGAAATTAAAGTATCTAGTCTCTGGAAAGAGATTCTGTTTGAAAGTCTTTCAAAATCCTACATTGCTGCCATCTGGTGGTCAGATGTAGTTCTCTACTATTATTTTAAAAATTGAAACTATAGATATATAACAATTTGAACTCTACCAATATGTGCATGTATTGCCATAAAGAAAATGCAATAGATAATTAAATAATTACTTGTAAATATGCACATTTATATCTGTAATGTGCTCAAAGAAATTTGTCACTTGAATATGTTGTATAGTGGGTTATTAATTACTACATAGAACAAGGTCCCTGCCTAATTAACACAACCCCAAAACAATGAGGAACAGTCTTTGCCAAGCCCACTTCATGTGATTTTGTAGCACAAACATACATGCGGCACTTAATGAATGTTATTAACTTGCAGGTTTGGAGAGTTAAGTCTGGCTAGGCTATTCTGGGTGAGGTTAGGTAGTCACCTGGAATGTCCCACATCAGTAAGATGAAACTTCTAATGCTCTTTTCCTGCTACAAAACATAGTAATACAGAAGAAACAATTCAAGGCTAAACACTGGAGTCCTGTCCTTTGGGAAACCCGAGTGTATGAAACGCTCTATTAGTATAATAGAGAGTTTAACAGCTCATGGGTTTTAGAGTTTCACTGCCACAGGTCCAAGCCACATAAGTGACTTTTGGCAGATAACCCAGCTGTTCTCTATATACTTCATTTCCTCATCTACAAAATGAGGATAATTACACTTACCCCTCAGATTTGCTGCGAGGTTTAACTGTGTTGTAAATAAAGTGTTTGACAATTAGAATCAAATTAATGGTAGCAATTATTAGCATTTCTGTCTTAAACAGCAACATAAATTAGATTCAAAGAGAATGCACAGTTAGTATCTGTACCCTAACCCTAAATTTTCAGCCACCCTGTACCTAAAGTGCAAGTCATTCATCCACTTTGTAACCTTCCCACATAAACGTTCAGGAGGAGTTTTTTATAACTATTCCAGCAATGAGTTTTGCTTCTTAAAAGGCAAAATATTTATTGTTTTTTGTTTTGTGTTGCTATAACAGAACACCACAGGCCAGGTAATTGATAAAGAAAAGAAATTTATTTTCTATGGTCTGAGGGCTGGGAAATCAAGGTAGAGGGGCCATATCTGGTTAGGTCCTCCTTGCTGTGGCACCCCATGGCAGAAGATGGAAGGGAAAGTGTGCACAAGGGAGCCAGAGCAGGAGGGGCCCAAACTCACTTTGACAAAAAATCTACTCTCCTAGCATTAATCCGTTCATAAGGGCAAAGCCCTCCGACCTGTCACCTGTGATCAGGCCCCACCTCCCAATGCTGCTGCATATGGGATTAAGTTCCCAACACATGAACTTTGGGGGACACAGTCAAGCCATGGCAATATTTCTTGGTATTTCCAAAATAACCAAAAATAGAAGAAACCTATACTTAAACATGGAAAGAATGGGAACTATGCACTGAATTCAAACTACATTTATTTATTTATTTATTTATTTTTGAGATAGAGTCTCACTGTGTTGCCCCGGCTACAGTACCATGGCATGAGCCTCACTCACAGCAACCTCAAACTCCTGGGCTCAAGCAATCCTCCTGCCTCAGCCTCCCAAGTAGCTGGGACTACAGGCATGCACCACCATGCCTGGCTAATTTTATATATATATATATATATATATATATATATATATATATATATATTAGTTGTCCAGATAATTTCTTTCTATTTTTCGTAGAGATGAGGTCTCGCTCTTGCTCAGGTTGGTCTCGAACTCCTGAGCTAAAATGATCCGCCCGCCTTGGCCTCCCAGAGTGCTAGGATTACAGGCGTGAGCCACCACACCCTGCCCAAACTGCATTTTTTAAACAACTTCCTTAAAGGCAAAGTAGACATGGTGGCACAATTAAGAGGGGATTCTGATTCTGATAATCCTCCACCTGCCTGTGCATTCCAAAATAGAAGCGGGTGCCATATGGACAGCCTTTTGCTGCCCCCTGCTATCTCCTAAAAGAGGTGATTTGCTACCCAGGAGCTAACATTGACTCATCAGAAAATGTTCATACACTCTGGTTTCCCAAAGGACAGGACTCCAATATTTAGCCTTACATTGTTTCTTCTGTACTAGGATGCCCCCAGAGTAGCCTAGCCAGACTTAACCCTCCAAACCTGCAAGCTAATAACATTCATTAAGTGCCGTATGTATGTTTGTGCTAGAGGGTAAAGATTGGTCAATAATAAATGAATAAAGACATAATCCCTAGTTTCGAAGAACATAATGTCTAGCTGGGAAAATCCAACAGTAACAAGAGAAATATTAAGAAATCACACTAATATAATACAGAGACAGTATGTGGTTCTTTGCATCCTGGAGAAAGATGAGATGAGAGTACACTGACTGGCATGATTTTAATCTTTGAGTGTCTCCCACTCACAATAAACATGATTACCAGACACTCAGTACACTTCCGTCTGTCACGTAGCTCATACCTAGTCTACATTTGAATTACTTAAAGATTCCTTTATTGGCCAGGCGTGGTGGCTCACACCTGTAATCCTAGCATTTTGGGAGATCGAGGTGGGATGATTTCTTGAGACCAGGAGTTTGAGACCAGCTTTGGCAACAGAGTGAGACCCCATCTCTACAAAATTTTTTTTAAAAAATTAGCCCGGCATGGTGTCATGTGCCTGTAGTCCCAGCTACTAGGGAGGCTGAGGCAGGAGGATTGCTTGAGCCCAAGGGTTTGAGGTTACAGTGAACTATGACTGTGCCATTGCACTCCAGTCTGGACAACAGAGCAAGACCCTGTCTCTAAAAAAAAAAAAGGAATCCTTTTTGATCGCTAATTTTGCTATGAACATGGAGCCTCTGAAACAAGTTAGTATAATATTCTCGTTCTAGGGGCATATAAACAGAAATTGGTTTATAAATTTAAATTAATAAGCTTGAAAACAAACTAGAGAGGGATTAATGTACAACTCAGATTTGTCATAATCAACCCCTATACACAAGAGTCTAGACAGGCAATAATAAAGATTAACAATCTTATCAGGATTATGAGGCAGCAAATTATTGGAAAAGGTATCTTTGATTTATTATAGTCATCAAAAGAATTATTCCAGAGCTAGAGAAAATGATGTGAGTCAAAGTCCAGAAGAGACAAAGAGTCAATTGTTAATCACTAAGATGACTTGTATATTGATATCTCAAAAATTATCTGCAAGTGCAACAAAGAAATTAATTTTGTCTATCTCAGAAAGGACACAAAGCCAAGTTATCAGTACATATTTATAAGAGCCTGAACCACATCAGACCACATCACATCTTGTGACAGAACTGAATGAGTATATGGGACCACCAGAGTAATGATAACCTATTTACACTTTAACAAAACATTCAACACTGTTTTTGATGAAAATCCATGAAAACTCGGTAAATATGTACGTAGATAAAGGAGCTAAAGTTGACATAGTAATTAAATAATTGGTTTCTAGAAGGCTTGGATAAATAACAGTGCTGTTGCCTATTGTCTTTCTTTTTGGGTTTCAAAATGGCAACACAGGAATTTTTTATGTGTCCTAACTTTGTAAATAAAAGATCTGTCTCAGAGCTCCTAAACTCTGAGAGCACATGATATATCAAAAGAAGATGCTGTGGAGAAGTAGAGCTGCATTGAAGGGGAAAACTGGGGAAACCTCTCAAGATGGTACGGAGATTCCAGGAAAGTCAGATTGAAAAAGAAACCCAGCATCTTGGTTGACCATCACTTGCCATATCCTGCAGGACATCATTAAGTCATATAAGTACCTTTGAGCTTGTTCTTTCAACCTATCGTATCTCTCATTCTCAATGACTGAAACCATATTTTCCCCTCTGGCTACTGTTAACATTAGAATGTGAGTTCTACTAGGGCAGAGGTTTTGTGTTTTGTCAACTGATATATCCCTCGTACTTAGAAAAGCATTCAATACATAGCCGTTGAATGAATAGTAATTATGATCGATGAAATTATCTACCTGCTGGGTACAGCAGAAATACTTTTAAATCAATAGCATTTCTCTGCAGCAATAATAAGCACTTAGAAATGCAAATGGAAAAAATATTCCATTCACAAAAATGATAAAAACTATTAAGTAGCAACAATATAAGCACAAGACATATAGAAGAATAGTATAAATCTTATTAGGAGAGAAAACAAAATTTGAACAAATAAGATGTAGTATTTTTGGATGGGAAGACAATAATAAAAATGTCAGTTCTCCCAAAAGTAATATGTGAATCAGTGCAATTCTAATTAGTAAATCAAAAGAATCCTCTATTTTAATACAGTTATCTTGGCCGGGCATGGTGGCTCACACCTATAATCCTAGCACTCTGGGAGGCCAAGGTGGGCTGATCTTTTGAGCTTAGGAGTTCCAGACAAGCCTGAGCAAGAGCGAGACCCTGTCTCTACTAAAAAAATAGAAAAAAATTAGCTGTCCAGCTAAAATATATATATATATATATATTTTAGTTGTCCAGCTAATTTTTTTCTATTTTTTATATATATATATAAATTAACTGGGCATGATGGCACATGCCTGTAGTCCCAGATACTTGGGAGGCTGAGGCAGGAGGATCACCTGAGCCCAGGAGTTTCAGGTTGCTGTGAGCTAGGTTGATGCCACAGCACTCTAGCTCAGGCAACAGAGTGAGACTCTGTCTCAGGAAAAAAAAAAAAGTTATCTTGAATTTAATACAGAAAAGTAAACATCCAGGATAGCCAAAACAAAGTATTTTTAAAAATCTAATGACAATGGAAGACACACTATAAAGCTACTGTAATAAAGTCATTATGGTATTAAAATGAAAATAGGTTAAAAATAATAAATCAGTGGAATAAAATAGATAATCCAGAATAGATCTCAGTGTATATGTAGCAAAAGTATATATTAACTTCTTTTTTTAAACAATTTTTATTGATGCATAATAGATGTAGTTTTGAGATACATATTGATAATTTAATACATTCATATAATTTGTAAAGATCAAATCATTGTACTTGGAATATCCATCACCTTAAATATTTATCTTTTCTTTATGCCAGAAACATTTGAATTATTCTCTTTTAGCTATTTTGAAATGTACAATAGACCATTGTAAATGATAGTCACCCTAATGATCTATCAAACACTAGGTCTTAGGCCGGGCGCGGTGGCTCAAGCTTGTAATCCTAGCTCTCTGGGAGGCCGAGGTGGGCGGATCATTTGAGCTCAGGAGTTCGAGACCAGCCTGAGCAAGAGCGAGACCCCATCTCTACTATATATAGAAAGAAATTAATTGGCCAACTAATATATATAGAAAAAATTAGCCGGGCATGGTGGCACATGCCTGTAGTCCCAGCTACTTGGGAGGCTAAGGCAGCAGGATTGCTTGAGCCCAGGAGTTTGAGGTTGCTGTAAGCTAGGCTGATGCCACAGCACTCACTCTAGCCTGGGCAACAAAGCGAGACTCTGTCTCAAAAAAAAAAAAAAAAAAAAAAATACAAACACTAGGTCTTATTTCCTTTATCAAACAGTGTTATTTATACCCATTAATCAATTTCTCTTCATCCCTCCTGCTCCCTAAGAAATATTAATTTCTTGAGTATTAAATTGATTATTTAATAGAGTACTGACATAGTACTGAGGAGATAATAAAGTTGGACCTCTATACTGTATATAAAACAAAATTAAATTAAATTAAAATGTTAAAAGAAAATGTAAGAGACTGCATATATAACTGAGGTATAAAAGAAAATATATTAACCAAGTGAGAAAAAGTAAAAGCTTAATGAAAGAAACAAAGAACTAGGAAGAAAGGAAGGAAGGGAGGGAAGGGGGGAGAAAGGGAGTTAAGAGGATGGGAACAAGGGAGAAATAAATATTTGAAAATATAATTTTTAATTAGGGTAAAAGTATCATAGACAAAATTAATAGATAAAATAGATAAACCGTGCTTTTGGGGGAAAAAACATTTTGCACCTTAGAGCAACAAAAAATTATCTATAACATATGAAAAGCTCTTACAAAATAACGTGTAATAACATGGGCAAAGAATATAAACAGGCAGTTCACAGAAGAGCAAATCTAAGTGACCAGCAACCAAATGAAAATATGTTCAAGTAAATACAAAATAAAAAAGGTAACAATGAGATATCACATCTGACACAAAATAAAGCAAAATAAGTATCTACTACCGTAAGAATGTGGAGGAAGAAAGGCTCTCCTACACTACTGAGCAAAATGACAGTTTTACAGACTTTCTGGAAAACAATCGAGCAACATTTATTACAATTTCATACACTTATACCCTTTGATCTAGCCACATAACAATATATCACACTTTATAGCACATAAAAACAAAGCCATCAGTATCTAAAAATACAAGTATGTTTATTGTAGTATTGTTGATAATGGTCAACAACTGCATGCAAGTGACTGTCCATCCATTTGGAGAAAGGTTGAATATGTTAAGATTAATTTACATCATGAAATATGAAAAACTTAAAAGAATGAGTTTGAATTTTACTAAATACTTGGAGAAATTTTCTTGAAATTTTTTTGAATAAGAAAAAGAAAATGCAGAAAAGTGGGAATAATGCAATCTCATTTTTTAAAACAAGTGAAAAATTGCCTTTATTTGTATAGTTATGCATATTAGTGTGTGTGTATATATATAGTTTGTTTGTAATTATAGAGTTTGAAGAAGAAAGGATTCATCAAAAGCCTGCCTATTTGGGAGAAAGGAAAGGAGAGAGGCAAAAGGAGGAACAGAGAAAGAAATTATAGCCTTACAATTATTATGATATGATCCCATTTAAGCATTTATGTAAAATTACATATATATGCATATAAATGTATGTATGCATGCATGAGAAGAAAATTTTTAAATAAATTTTTTAAATTAAAAGGAGAAAGACTTTAAGCTCGAACTGGGCTCCACTTGTTTCTATAATAGCTTCCAGCCTTTGGAATATCGGCTCTGCAGATTTTGAATCTGTCAGCCTCCATAATTGTGGGAGCCAATTCCTTATACTAAATCTCTTTTTTTATATACACATTAAAAAAAAGAGAAAGGACAGAAGAGAGAAAGGAGAGGAACACAAGGATGGAGGTGTGAAGAGTGACATGGAGACAGAGAGACAGAAAGAGAGACAGAGAGAGAAATTGACATTGGCATTAACAAACAGCCTTTTCGTGGCCAGGCGCGGTGGCCCACGCCTGTAATCCTAGCACTCTGGGAGGCGGAGGTGGGAGGATCACGCAAGGTCAGGAGTTCGAAAGCAGCCTGAGCAAGAGCGAGACCCCATCTCTACTAAAAATAGAAAGAAATTAATTGGCCAACTAAAAACATATATATATGAAAAAAAAAACAGCCTTTTCAAGACTTACCTTAACTAACTACTTCATTTGTTAATGACTTAAAACTCCAAGTTGCCAGCTTTCAATAATATCAGATACTTAACAACTTCAGTTCAAAATATGAGGGCATTTTTAGGTTTTGTAATTTATCTTTTCTTTTTCCTTCCCTTGTTATCTCTTCCCCCTATTAGAAGTGGGAACAACCTACTGCCAGTGTTGAGTATCATCTACAGGGCTCAGAATTCTACCTAACCGCATGGAAATCTTTTAAGCTGATGTCTACCAACTGATTTTCTAAGCATTTTGTAGCACGTATGAAGTCTTAGATAATCTATTAGGTGAGAGGCTTCTCCTAAAAGTAAAACCGTTCATTTTCAAGAAAGGTTTGCTTTTGCAAAACAACAAAAGCTTCAATATCTTCTAAGATACAAAAGACCAGAGGCTATGTTTCCAACACGGAGGAAACAATTTCTGAAACACTTTAATAAATCTCAGTAATTGCTAGAACACCATGAAGACAAGCAGAAAACAAAGAAGGATATCAATTTCTCAAAAGATCAAGGTCAGTAGAATTGGTTTCAGCAACCATTCAACAATTTATAATGAAATCAAACTTGTCACCAAATATCTTAGCAAAGTAATGGCAATGGACATACTTTGAGTCTATGCGTTAGCATCAGATGTCACGAGGGAATTAAGAATGATTGCGATGTTATAGGTTAGAGAACAATAGATGAGGAACACGAATACTGTGCAAGGAGGTTTTAATACAGTGGGTCTGTGGAGTAAAATTAATATAAAACTTGAATTCAGTTTAGTATCATTAAAATAATCTGTTCCCATTAAAATTTTATATTCAATCTTCATCTAATCATTCATTCAACCTGCCTCCCTCAATCTTTCCTGCTTTAGGAAGAATCAAGTACTGACTCTGAAATACCTCGAATAATAATAATCTCAGCTTTTTGTGTTGAGCCTGTATTCTATAAGAAGCATCCTTAATATTTAATCTTATTTAAGTATAATTGCAACTTTATGAAAGAGTTTTTATTGCACCCTTTTAAGATGAGGAGACTGAGGTTTGGAGAGGTATGATGACCATGACCAAGGTCAAACAGCCAGTAGGCAGCAGAGCAAGGATTCACGGTCATAACTAAGTTCAAAACATATGCTTTTGCTGCTCCACTGCCACGGGTCTCTTGTTAAGTCAATCTGTCCTAGGGATGGCCTAACACAGAGAACCTGTCCCATCCACAGCTATCTAGCTTGGACTCACTGACTCAGCACCATGCATAGTAGGCCATTGTCATTAATTCATTCAATATCTGTGGGATGGGGCAGAAGACACAGCTACCACTCCCCTCAGCCTTATCTTCCTTAAGCACATATCCAGTAGGAGCACACTCAGCCCGCCTGCCCCACTCACATTGCCCACCCTATCATCACCAACATCCCAAACTCCCAGGACTCAGGTACGTGACTTCAGGAAATTAGTCATGACTCAACCTCATATCCTCTTTTCTTGGGAAACATACACATTTTGTCCTCCTAAACTCAGAAAATCTCATGGGAAGAATATTAAAGGTTAATGGGCGATTAAAATAAGGCCCCAGAATCTTATCCCTGAGAACATCATGGGTTGAAGCACTCAGAGACTCTATGACCTATGGTCTCTAGTCTAGCACTTTCATTTTGAAGCTGAGAAAACTAGGCACAGAGAGGTGACATTATACTAGCTTGTTCATGACCCAGTCCCTGCCTACTTTTCCATCCTCATGCCGTGCCCTCCTGCCACCACCCATATCTCAAAGTACACCCAACTCAGAGCACCACAGCTAATTGATGTTTCTGTACTTACATTTCCTCATTTTCAAAATAGAGATAATTCAACTTTCAGCCCTCCAACACATTTTTATTGAGATGCATCAGTGCCAGGAACTCCCTAACCAATGTCACAGAGTTGTTATGAGGATTAATTCATTAGAATTGATTAATGAGGATTAAATTATGTATAAAATTCTGAACCTTAAATAGTAATTCTCTATATGAGTTATTAGTAGTATCATTGTTTCACTGTCTCACCTCTATACCTTTGCACGTCCTGCCCTATCTACCCAAAATACCCTGCTCCAGCTAAAAGTCCTTCAGGACTCAAAATAGTATCTCCTCTGTAAAGTCTGTCTTCCGTTTTCTAGGAAGAGTTACTGGCTTCCTTCTCCTACTCTGGGCTATCTTTGTATATACATCAATTATAGAAATATCTGTGTTGTATTTTAATACTTTGTTTCATATCTGTCTTCCCTCTCTTCCTGGGACACAGAGTTCCTTGAAGGCAAATGGGGATGGTGTCTTACTTATAGCAGTAGTTCCTGCATTAATAGAGTAGCAAGAGCAAAATAGATTTTCCACATGTGTACACTGAAGAAATGAACAGCCAGTCTGAGCTTAGACAGTCAATTTGTCTCAAGCTCCCTGATTCCCTGCCCCAGGCATTTTCTTTTCTGTCCTGCTGCTTCTCTGAATCTTTGGGGAAAGGGACCACAATATTCCTGTGTAGAACCCTACAGAGCAGGCTCTGCACAGTGGCAGTCAATGAGGTTTATCTGAGATGCAATTATTGCTAATTGAAACTGTTCCCAATACCCTGCCATGACAACTTGCAATGTATTCTGCAGTGGCAATTTTTGACAGTCTCTAACAAGACTGAATTTTTAAAAAGAAAGAAAGAAAGAAATATTACAGACCAGCCTCTTCTGCTTCTCAGGAGGCCTAGATCAGTCTGAGTCCAACCAGGAGACAGAAACTACACAGTAATTCAAGTAAGAAAATGTAAAGAATTACTAAGCTCTAATTTAATAGTAACTTCAGTAAGAACATTCTATACAGTACCCTGGAGGTAAAGAAGAGTCACCAAGGAAGGACAAACACTAAAAGGGTCCCCTTTCCAAGGCTCGGGTTCAGACCTCACTGGAGAAGGTGTCATTGCGTTCCACTGGAAGGCAAAGAAGTTTGCTGGCCCACAGCCCTAGAGCAGGCAGGAAGCAGCATGGTCCCGGCAAGCTGTGACTAAGGGGCAGCACACGGAGGGGGCGGAGGTACCAGTGTAGGCAAGAGGTCTGGAGTGCCCAGTGACTGCACTGGGAGAGCTTCTGGAGACAAATGGGATGGAGGAAACAGACAGACAGAGGGAACTGGGGTCCAGCGTGGGCAGGGGGCCTAGAGTGCACAGTGTCTGTGACCATCAGGCCAGGCCCGTGCACCGGGGTCACCGAGGCATTGTGCCTTCTGGGATCATGGCAAGGGCAGAGCAGCACTGAAGTCCTCGCCCGTGACAGACAGTGCAGCCACCAGAACCAGCAGGAAAAGCCCCTTCCTCCTGCAATGTCCTTCCAGTGCCCCGTGTGAGAACGCTTAACGTCACACTCACTGTCAAGAAGAGACGTGCAAAGGCAGTCTGTCCATTACTCCAGAGCAGGTATTAAAAGATGAATTTGGAGCTGACAGGCAATAAATTGATAACTGGCACCAAGCCCAAATGGAAATCCAGGGTGAATAACTGCTTACGCTGACTCTGTGAAAGTCAGTTAAAATGCCAGTCACAAGGGAACAAGGTTGATCTGAAGAATAATGAGATAATACATTTAAAGATGTGGGACAAAATGGACTTTCAATTAATATTTTTACCCAGTCCCTTTAAGGAAAGTTTGCTGTATTAGTTATCTATTCCTGTGCAACAAATTGTCCCAAAATTTAGTGGCTTGATACAATGTACATTTATTTGCTCCCAGTTTCTGTGCATCAGGAATCCAGGCGTAGGCTAACTGGGTCCTCTGTGTCAGGGTCTCTCACAAGGCTTCACTCAAGGTGCCATGGAGGGCTACAGTCTCACTCTATGTCCCAGTTGGGGAAGGATTTGCTTCTAAGGTCACTACGATGGTGGTTGGCCGGATTTGGTCTCTCAAGAGCTGTTGGACCAAGGGCCTCAGTTCCTTGGTGGTGGCTGACTAGAGGTGGCCTTCAGTGCCTTGTCACACGGGCCTCTCCAGTTTGTTCCATCAGAGCAAGCACGTGAGAAGAACCAAAAGAGTGTGCAAACAAGACAGAAGTCCCTGACTTTTAGGAACCAATTCCATCATCTTTGCCATATTCCATTCGTTAGAAGCATGTCCTCACGTTCAGCTCACACACATGGGGAGGAGATTCCACAAGGACAGGAACACCAGCAGATGGGACTATTGCAAGCCCTGGCAGAAGTTACCTGCCACGTTGCATTTGGCTTTTCCCTTCTCACTGTTTTCCCTTTAAAAGATAAAATTAATACATGGTATTATAATTGTTTTAAAAGCCCCATTAGAAATCTAAATATGTTGGATAACGTATTGGTTAATTGGTTGGATAACGTATTTAAAGAGCTTTGTTCATGCAGGAAGTGAATACAACACCAATAGCAAATTTTTAAAGATGCTTTACAACTGGTCCATTGGCCACCAATCAACCAGTCATGTGAACTTGTAAATTCTTTCTTAGAAGTTTGATTTGCCACTCTGTATTTATAACTACTCAATATAATTGACTACAAAGCACTATGATCATGGTGAAAGAGTATTTATTAAGCATTCAGTTATTCCCACCACTGTACATACACATATAAGGGTCTTAATTTCTAGTAGTTCATATTTTAAAAAAATTCACTTTGATGAAACTAAACACAGATACGGCAGCAGGGCAGAAATCTTATTAATATATTACATTTCCTTGTCTACTCACAGCACTCTTCCAGGGCTAATAGGTATTCAGAAAATAATAGACTAAACAAACATTAATTCAACAAATACTTTTTAAATGCCTATTGTGTGTCAGAAGCTACACTAGGCATTGGGAATAGAGTGCCAACTAAGACAAGAAATATTCTTCCTTGATAGGACTTACTCTGCACTGGGAGAGCTAGACAATATGTAAACAAATAAATCATGTAATTAGAGATTGTTTTAAGTGCTACCAAAGGACATCAACATGGTTATGTAATAGCTGACGGAGGTTAACCTATGTGGGGTAGTCAAGAAAGACCTTTTTGGGAAGGTGATATATGACCTGAGGTGCAAAGAATGACAGTGAGCTAAACTTCCGAGGAGCCAGAGGAAGGGTATTGCAGGCAGCGGGAAAGGTGAAGTACAAAGACCCTTTGTGGGCAAGAGTTTGAGTGATGAGAAACAGAAACAGAGATGTCGCACCTGGTGCATGATGATGAAGGAGGAGAGAACACAAAATGAGTCCAGGGAAGTTGGCAGAGGCCCGAGCCGACTGAGGACTTAGATGTGAATGATGAGGAAACACGAGGAATTGAGGTTATTTCCTAAGTTTGAAGGCTGAGCATTTATTGCGATTGAGCAGAACAAGGTTCTGGAGGGAGCAAGGTGTAATGGCATGTGGGGCAGAGTGGGGGGAGCTCTAATTTAAACATGTTCAAGTGAGATGTGTATTACCCTTCCACGTGGAGATGTTAGTAGGAATTATAAGGTTGTAGCTCAAGAGACAAACCTGGGCTGGAAATATCAATGTTAATGTAATCAGCAAATAAGTGGCATCTCAAACCATGAGAGATGAGATGCCTGTGGAGAGACTATAGATGGAGAAGAAAAGTGTGTCCAGGAACACAGCCTGGGTTGTGGAAACATACAGAGACTGGATAGCGGAAGATGAGGAGGAAGAGGAATCAGCAGTGGAGATTAAGTAGGAGGAAAAGTAGGTAGGTAGAAAACCAGGAGTGTGATGTCCAGGATCCCAGGACAAGAGAGCACTTGAAGAAGAAGCACTTGTGTCAAATACACTGACCTAAACACTGGGAACTGTCCTTCCCATTCAGCAGGATGGAGGTTGTAGATGGCCTTGCACAGAAAGATTGAGTTGGGTGGTTGAGTCTGGCAGAGGACCAAGGAAGCTGAAGAGTAAGTGGAGGGTAAGAAAGTGGAGACAGCTGGTCTGGGAAGTATTGGGAAGGGAAGGGAAGACTTGAATTAATGGCATTGTCTTACATCTCTTTGAATAACTCACCCAAATAGAGCTTTTGTAAATAGTAGATGGTGGTTGACAAACATTTGTAAATGATAATACTCATTCGTTTATTCAATATACATTTATTAAGTGCTTTATTGTGTGCAAATCATTGATGATATTCTGAAAATAAAAAGATGAACAAATATAGTTTCTGCCATCTGACAGTTACTAGTCTCCTTAGATAGATAGGACCAACCCCTTCCAACACCGTGTGAAAAGGTACTGGAAAAGAGACATCACATGAACCCAGACAAAGGACAGCAGCTCTGCCTGAGGAGGTAGGGGTGTCATGGCTGAAACTGACTCTAAAAGTGAACAATCACAGAGCTCTTACGTATGCCAGACACTCCTCCAAGCACGCTGTGGGTGAGCACTAGTTTATCCCTAAAACCGTTGTGCTCAGAGTCTGTGCTCTCAGCCACTGCACCTCTGGTTCTCCAAGTGTGGCCCCAGGACAGCAGCGTTGGTGTCGTTTGAGGATGAATCAGAAGTGCAGATTTTCTAGCCTCACCCTGGGCCTACTGAATCAGAAACTGCGGGAAAGAGCCAAGCAACACCCATTTTAACAAATCCTCCAACTGATTATGATGCGAACTAGAGTTTAAGAGCCACTGCACTGCACTATGAGCCTCAACAAGGCAAACAAAAGTGGCGGAGGGTTCTGGAGGAGGGAGCGGCATGTGAGAAGGCAGAAAGGAATGGAACCACAGCAGGGAGCTCAGTGAGCCCGACACCCCTCTTGTCAGTTCACGTCTGTTCTGTGCAGGCGTTGACAGCTCCATACAGATGTGACCCGTCAGCGCCCTTTCCCCCACGCCTCTCACTCCCTGCAGTGGGGCTTCTCTGCCGCCCAGTTGTGGGACATACACAGGAGCCACAGCACGCACACGTGCTCCACCTGGGGGTGTCAACTGCCATGGGGCCACCGTTCACCAGTAGAGGGGCGGTGTAGGAGTCCATGAATAAATGCTTCCTCCTTTCCATTCTCCAAGAAGATAGGTCTGAGATGTATGTCAGAGAAGAAGTTAGAGTGAGAAGAGAATAACGACCACCGCACCACCAAAGGACACCAGCATTTGAGGGACACACAGGAGAGGGAGAGGCAAGAGAGCAGCCCGGGGAGATGCTGTCAGAGAGAGTAGGGTTAACACCACTCAGTTCAGTGCTCTGTGGTGGAGGAGGAGGTTTCTGGCAAGAGAATGTGATCAACACTGCCAAGGCTGTGGGACCTCAAGTTAGGGAAGGACTGAAACGTGTCTGTTGGATTTAGTAACAGGACGACGGGAACTGGTGACGCCATGGAGAGCAGGTGCAGGCGCTGGCGCAGGGGGAACCGCGCAGGAGGCCGGGTGCCGGGAGGAAGGGAGAGCTCTGCACAAGCTGGGCTGCGAGAGAGGAGAAAAAGGGGCAGGGAGCTAAGGGGAAGTTGTTGATTTCCACATCGACAATCAGGAGAGAGAGTCGAATGCCTTCGCCTGCCATTAGAAAGAGCCAAAAGGGAGGGAGCCACGGAGAGCTGGACAGAGGCGAGGTTCCTGACAGACCAGACCCTCTGAGCCGGCAGGAGGATGCGGGACCCAGCGCGCTCTCCGTGGATCCGGCTTGGCTGGGAGATTCCGAGCCAATGGGAAGAAAGGAGGAAAAGTGAAGAGGGCTGCAGGGCGTGGTGGGGACAGTGGTAGGGGCTGAGGGGCTGTGGTTTCTATGCCCCATGGGACACCAGAGAGAAAATCATCTCCTACTGGGGAGAGAGGAGAAGGGCAAGTCTCCGGAGAAGGTGGACCAGGAGGGGTGAGTCAGGGTTCGGGAAACAGTAGAATAAATGCCAGACCATGCAGATCTCAATAGGGTTTTCCCTGTTAGTCGAATGCGTCTCTACTGTTGTCATGCGGACCGGCAACGTTAGTGTAATGGGGACTCCACATCACAGGAGCCGGGCCACGCTAAGCCACTTCCCATCCATCAGGTTCTGGGTTTGTCACAAACTGCTTTCTTGCAGGTAGTTCTCTCCCTGCCCAGCCCCGTGCCTTTGAGGGCAGCATCTCTCTGGCCCTTTTGCAGCCGGGCCCCTCCCGCCCGGCCCAAGGGCAGGGCCACTGAGGACGAGTCACTCCTCACACGTACTCGTCTCCAAGCCTGAGAGGTGGCTGTTTGCAGGGAGAGGCGTGTGCACAGAGTTTGGATTGAAAGCTGAGGGGTCCCCACACATACGCACCCCCTCTCTTGGTGCAAGATGGAGCTGGGAGGATAGAAAAAGGGGTATTATTAGCTGTGTCAGCCACTTTCTGATAATAAATTCTAAGAAATGTAAGAATTCTAAATTAGCCTTGACCTTCTAGGTCATTGTGAATGTATTAATATATTTATTAAACATACTTTAGTTCAAAATATTTTCTCTTGATTTATAACTTTTAAATATTTGGGCAAATAGTGTTCAAACCTCCCTTTGTTCTTGCCTTGGCCCCACAAAAGGTGGGAGTGGACCCATGTGCCCACACAGGCCTCCTGGCCGCCCTGTCCCAGGAGCTCTGGCCTGGGGCTCTCCTAACCCCTTTCACAGCTGGGCACTGCTGCTGCTGTAGAATCCTGAAGAATCCAAGTTCAGATGTTGCCGGATCCAGGAAATCCCCTCTGAGAAGGTGCCTCTTACTTTGTGAACTCCACTGCACCTGAAGTCGTTTCACCAGCTTGGTGCCTGGCACAGTGATCCATTGCTCTTTACTTTCAGGCGAGAGCTGGAGTTGTTTTCCAACTATCACTGGAAGGAGGCTACACACTTGAATTCTGTCCCTCCTCTGGGGAAAGGAGGCTCTTTGAATTGCAGTAAGTTAAGGCAGATCCTCCTTCCTCACCCCCTGCAACATCAGCTCCCATTTCCCCTCCACAAGTGAGCATGGCCCCATCCAAAGATTTACTCTCAATTAAAAAAGCAAATTAATTCTCTTCTTGGCTCCCTCTCTATCTCCCTGCCTTCCACAGTGCGAGGGTTTCAGCCTCCTGTTTCCTATACTTCTCCTCTATCGCCCTTCCCCTCATTGAGCTTCCAGTACTACCGTCATCGCTAATTTTTCCCAATAAGGATTTTGACAGCAAGTGGCACCTAACCATTTTTATATATTCTTAAACTCCACTTGCAACTTGGGCAAACAAGCTGGAACTCATTTAGTATAGTCTTAGAAGATGTGAAAGAAAAGCATCTTCAGGGTCGTTTGGAAAAGTCCACGCTTACACACAATATGAACTATTCAGGGACTTCAATTCAGTTTACTTATCATTGCCCCAAACTATTGTTCGTGTTGCAAACTCTTATCTTAAATGCTTCTTTCATTTGATACAAATTCAACTTTCTTTTGAGAGTTGGGGCATGAAGCAGATTATTGCGCCCATTATTGAAAATTTATGGCCAGGTGCAGTGGCTCGTGCCTGTAATCCTAGCACTCTGGGAGGTCGAAGCGGGCAGATGGCTCAAGGTCAGGAGTTCAAAACCAGCCTGAGCAAGAGCAAGACCCCGTCTCTACTAAAAATACAAAGAAATTAATTGGCCAACTAAAAACATACATAGAAAAAATTATCCAGGCATAGTGGCACATGCCTGTAGTCCCAGCAACTCGGGAGGCTGAGGCAGGAGGATTGCTTGAGCCCAGGAGTTTGAGGTTGCTGTGAGCTACGCTGACGCCACAGCACTCTAGCCAAGGCAACAGAGTGAGAGTCTGTCTCAAAAAAAAAAAAAAGCAAATTTCTGTAACACTTCAGAACTGCAAAATGATGTACTTACTAATGTAACAAAGCAGATCATTTCAATTCAGAGTCTGAGGAAAGCTGTCACAATGGCAAAATCAGTTATTCACTGTAAGTCCTTCAAGAAACTTGCTAACAACAATTCTAATGGGAGCAATCACAAACATTCTCCATGCTTCTCTGAGAAATCATTCCTACTCTCTCAGGCCAGAAAAAAAAAAAAACTTGCTTAAAAGACTAATTTGATATTTAACTTATTCTAATTTTCCCTTTTCCCTGAAATATGGAAATGTAAGCCTACTCCTGTAACACATATTAATGTTACATTTTCCATCCTCCAGTTTTAGTTATATTTAAGCAAAACCAACATTCGCTTATTTTCTGGCTGCTTGTAATAGGATTTAAAACAATTTTCTGGACTTAGGGAAGTATTAAAACTTTAATGAGGTAGACAGTTCTGTTTTTGTCACATCATCTTCCATTAACAGAGCTCCTAGATTCATTATCAAAATTCCAGACTGCTGAAGAAATTTGAGTGTTAAAAAATAAAAAATAATAATAATATACATACATACACAGGCATACCTCCTTTTATTGTAATTTATAGCTGATGCATTTTTCACAAATTGAAGGTTCGTGGCAACCCTGTGTGAGCACATCTATCAGCGCCATTTTTTTCCAACAGCACCTGCTCACTTCGTGTCTCTGTGTGACATCTTGGTAATTCTCACAATATTTCAAATTTTTTCACTATTATTATATCTGTTATGGTGATCTTGTAACAGAGTAGCCGCCCCTCCTCCCATAGATATGAAAGTGTTATATAACAGGGGAAATGGCCTGAAAAAAATGGCAAAAATTTTCTGTCTCTCTAAAATATCCTGCACTCCTTTCTGAGAACTCCCTGTCTCAGGCCAGTGGTTGGGAGGAGGAGGTAGTAGGCCATTTATTCTTATCCCAGGCCAGCACCAGCCCCCTAGGTGGGCCCAGGTGGGACTTTGTCTTTGGCAGAGATGGGACAATTAGAATAGTTAACCACAATAGCCTAGAACCAGGGGCCCTCCCTTCAAAAGTTGTGTATTTTTGCTAATGTTCAGGAAATTTGGATTTGGAGATGAAAAGTCTACCATTTTTCCTCCTTTGCCATCAAAGTAATAAACTTCTCTTTTCTTCTCCTCAAACCACTTGTTCTCATTTTTTTGGCCTTGAGGACAGGTGCTGAGCTTTCAGTAACAATCTATCTGTGATTAGTGATCTTTGCTGTTACTATTACAGTTGTTTGGAGGCACCACAAACCATGCCCATGAAAGATGGCAAACTTAATCAATAAATGTTGTGTGTATTCTGACTACTCTGCCAATTGATTGTCCCCTCACCTCTCTCCCTCTCCTCTGGCCTCCTTATTCCCTGACACATAATACTGTAATTAGGCGCATTAATAACCCTACAATGGCCTCTAAGTGTTCACATAAAAGGAAGAGTTGTACATCTCTCCTTCTAAATTGAAATTCAGAAATAATTAAGCTTAGTGAGGAAGTCATGTTAAAAGCTGAGATAGGCCAAAAAACTATGCCTCTTGCACCAAATGGTTAGCCAAGATGTGGATGCAAAGGAAAAGCTCTTGAAGGAAATTAAAAGTGCTACTCCAGTGAACACATGAATGATAAGAAAATGAAATCATCTTATTGCTGATATGGAAAAAGTTTGAGTGATCTGGATAGAAGGTCAAACCAGTCACAGCATCCCCTCAAGCTAAAGCCTAACCCAGAGAAAGGCCCTAACTTTCCTTGACTCTGTGAAGGCTAAAAGCAGTGAGGAAACTGCAGAAGAAAAGTTAGAAGCTAGCAGAGGTTGGTTCATGAGGTTGAAGGAAAGAAGCTATCTCCATAACATAAAAGTACAAGGTGAAGCAATGAATACTGATGGAGAAGCTGCAGCAAGGTATGCAGAAGATCTAGCTAAGATCATCAATGAAGACGGCCACACTAGACAACAGATTTTCCATGTAGATGAAACAGCCTTCTCTTGAAAGAAGATGCCATGTAAGACTTTCCTAGCTAGAGAGGAAAAATCAATGCCTGGCTTCAAAGATTCAAGGACAGGCTGATTCTCTAATGTAGTTGGTGACTTTAAGTTGAAGCCAATGTTCATTTACCATTCTGAAAATCCTAGGGCCCTTAAGAATGATGTTAAATCTACTCTTCTGTGCTCTATCAAAGAAACAACAAAGCCAGGATGGCAGCACATCTGTTTACAGCATGGTTTGCTGAATATTTTAAACTCACTGTTGACATCTACTGCTCAGAAATAAACATTCCTTTCAAAATATTACTGCTCATTGACAATGCACCACATCACCCAAGAGCTCTGATGGAGATGTACAAGGAGATAAATGCTGTTTTCGTGCCTGCTAACACAACATCCATTCTGCAGACTATGGATCAATGAGTAATTTTTACTTTCAAGTCTTATTATTTAAGAAATTCATTTCATAAGGCTAAAGCTGCCATGCATAGTGATTACTCTAATGGATCTGAGCAAAGTAAATTGAAAACTTTCTGGAAAGGATTCACCGTTCTAGATGTCATTAAGAACATTCATCATTTATGGGAGGAGGTCAAAATATCAACACTAACAGGAGTTTGGAAGAAGTTGATTCCAAAGCTCATGAATGACTTTGAGGGGTTCAAGACTTCAGTGGAGGAAGTGACTGCAGATGTGATGGAAATCGCAAGAGAACTAGAATCAGAAGCGGAGCCTGAAGGTGGGACTGAATTGCTGCAATCTCATGGTCAAACTTGAATAAACAAACAATTGCTTCTTATGGAGGAGCAAAGAAAGTAGTTTCTTGAGATGAAGTCTATTCCTGGTAAAGATGCTGTGAACATTGTTGAAGTGACCACAAAGATTTTAGTTGATAAAGCAGCAGCAGGTTTTGAAAATGATTGACTCTAATATTGAAAGAAGTTCTTCTGTGGGTAAAATGCCATCAAACAGCATTGCACGCTACAGAGAAATCGTTCATGAAAGGAAGAATCAATGGATGCAGCAAACCTCATTGTTGTCTTATTTTAAGAAATCGCCACAGCCACCCTAACCTTCAGCAGTCACCACCCTGATAAGTCAGCAGCCATCAACATCAAGGCAAGACCCTCCACCAGCAAAAGGCTCAGATGATCATTAGCATTTTTTAGCAATAAAGTATTTTTAATTAAGATATGTACATGATTTTTTAAGATAATGCTATTGTACACTTAGTAGACTATAATATAGCATAAAAATAACTTTTATATGTACTATGGAACCAAAAAATCTGTGTGACTTGCTTCATTGTGATATTTGCTTTGTTGAGGTGGTCTGGAACTGAACCTGCAATATCTCTGAGGTACGCTTGCAGACAAGAGATAGCACCACATAGTGTTAAGTTCAAAGCCCCTGATGGCTCCAAATATATCATTTAAAATCTCTCCTCTACATATTATTCCATAGTTAGCAGAAATTCCGAATACCAAAAAGAATCATGACATTAGAATGGTTCAAACTTACTTGCGTGTTGTGAACAAAGGTATCTGAAAGTAATACTTTGCCTAATCAGGCAAGCAGGCACATAATAGAAAATCTGTGAGAGAAATGGGTCCCTTTTGCATTTTATCAGCTGTGAAAGAAACACCAAGAAAGACCTGCCAGCCTCAACTTATTAGCTGGACACTATGGCATTTTACCTGCTCTACTTCAAAGAGAAGAGATTCCCAACTGTCCCTTGCACTTTTTTATGCTTCTAGACACAGAGGATCTCTGTTACTTTTGTGTTTCCATTGTGCAAATTGAAACACTTATTCTATTGCACCTATCTCATTTTTTTTTGTATTTCTATCTTCTATCTGTCAGCCCTCTAACATAGTGAAAATGTTTTCAAATGAGGAAGAACAGTGGGAATTCTTAAACACTGCTCGTAGGAGTGCAAATGATTAAAACAACCTCTGAAAACAATTTGACAAATTCGAGTGGAGCTGAAAATGTTCATACCCTAAGACACAGTAATTCTATTCCTAGATACGTGTCCTAGAGAAAACCTTTTCACATTTACACAGAGATATGGGCAAGAATGTTCAAATAAATTTTATCTCTAATAACAAAATCATATAAACAACCTAAATATCCATTAATAAAAGTATGGATAAAAAATTGCATGTATTTATATACTTGGATATTATGTAAAAGTAAAAATTAATTGGTTCCAGCTACATGTATCAACATGAATGAATCTCACAAATATAAGTTTGAACAAAAAAAAGGGGAAGTTACATATAAAAAATGCAGTATAATGTTATTTATGTAAAGCTTACCAATGCAAAATAATAATAAATAATAAAGATAATAACCATTAAATACAAGTTAGTAATCTCCTTTTAGAAACAGATGGAAAGATGTGACCAAGGAAGGGTACACATTTTGGTAATATCTTCTTTCTTAAGTCAAGTTGTAAATGCATACATGTTTTTATATTCTTCTTATAAAAGTAATGCTTTTATTTACTGAGCAGCTACTCTGTGCAAGACACATTGCATACATTATTTTATATATTCAAAGCCATGCAAGATAAGTATACTGCTTTAAAGGGGAAGGAAATGCCCAGAGATATAATTAATTTGCTCTGATCACATAGCATGTAACAGCAAAGGTAAAACCAACTCTCTTTGTAGAACCAACTTCTTACAATCTATGCCTGACTCTATCCCCAACTCTAGGGATACACATAATCTCTACATAGGCTATCAGAAAAGCCCATACTCTAAAACACAGTAATAGATTCTAAGAAGGACAGGTGGCACAGCCAAGTAAATGAAGCACAATCCTGGTACTGTTACAAAATCATTGGCAAAGACATCTGTTGTTAGTGTTTGTTTAAGTAATTAAATTAGGGGTTGTAAGTTGCTTTGGTGTCTGGAATGGAGTTGCTAGCCTTATAGGATGTAAACCCAGACACTGGTGGTCATCTTTGTTACTAGTTGTGGAGAACCCACTTGAGAATGAAAACAACACAAAGAAAATGAAGATAAGTGATGAAAAGAGAGAGATTCCTAACAATATCCTTGGAGACCTGGACTCTTCACTAAATGAGCCATTAAATTCCCTTTTCATTAGTTCAGCTTCAGTTGGGTTTCTGTCACCAGCATCCCAGTGTCCATTTCATATATATGCTTTCACTTAACTCTGGTCCTTTCCTCATATGTTAGTGTCATTATTCACTTACTTGAATATATTTTGAGTATTGTGCTCCCTTTCGGAAAACAAGGATGATGTCTTACTTTACTCACCATGGTAGCCTCAATATTTCCCAGAACTACCAGTAGGTGCTTATTATATATTTGTTGAACAAATAAATAAAAGAGGAAGCAAACTCTTTTAAATAGAGCTCCCACTTCAACTTTTGCATTCATGGTTCAGTAGCAGAGGAAAGCCACACCAAGTACCTGTAATAAGCCACCTGATCCTTCATTCCAAAACAGAAAAGAACAACCAAGGGTCACCAGATATTTGGAGAAAACACTTCATAGAACTAGTCGTCTCTCAGTATCTGTAGATTGGTTGCAGGACCCCCCCGCAGATACCAAAATCCATGAATGTTCAAGACCCTTATATAAAATGGCATAGTATTTGTGTAAAATCTACGTATTAATACTTCTCCCATACAATTTAAATCATCTCTACAATACTCACAATACCTAATATAATGCCTACACACCACTTCATTCATGTGGCTGCAACATAGTACTCAGCATGTGGCAAATTCAAATTTTGTTTTTTGGAATTTTGTGGAATTTTTTTTTTCTTTAATATTTTCCATCCACAGTTGGTTGAATCCATAGATGTGGAACCTGCAGATACAGAGGGCTGACTGTACTGGGTGAGGAAATCTGTCAAAATGTAGAAGTTGAAAACAAAGAGCATAAAATTTTGATTAAAAAAAAAAGTTAAGAGACATAGAAGCTCACTTCAGAAGATTCAAATCTTCTAATATAAATTCCAGTAAGAAAGAATAGGTAAAGTAAGGATGAAAGATCAGGTGAATACAAGAAGAAAATGTTGCAAAACTAAAAAATGACATAAATCCTCAGTTTGGAAGTGCCCAGCACTGTGAATGAAAAAAGATCATACGTAGACACATCGTGGAACTCAGGTACAAGAGCAAATAGCACATCCTGTGTAGAAAAATTGAAATAAGCTCTATGCAAAGGAAGAAGTTTCAGATTGGCACTAGAGTTTTTAACAGTAACACTAACTTTAAGAAGATAAAGCAATCGTTCAGACTTCTGAGAGAAAAACAATTTCAATTTAAAATGCTACATCCTTCTAAAATATCAACAAGTGTGACAGAAAATAGACTTTTTCACATGTGCTAAGAGTCAGAAACTGTACCAGGTACATAACCTTTACGAAGAAATATTTACTTGCAAATATTTACATGAAAAAATATTTACTTGATTAAGCCATCCAGCAAAACGAAAATATATCCAAGAAAGAGAAAACAGAGGAGCCAAGAAATAATGGGATTAAACTAGGAGTGCAATCAAAATAAATCTCAGGAGGTGAATGAGCTACAGGATCCAGAAAGCACTCAACCCAAATTAAAACGAAAACCAGAGGGCTCTGAGAAGGATGTCCTCAAGAAGAAAGTAAATTTCATTCAATAAATGAAACTATTAAGAGGCTTGAAGATTTTAGTCACACAGGTAGATTTAGGTATACACTTTTATCATTATGTAGTATTTGGGGGGGAGAGGGGGAGCAGAGGAAGTAAGTAGCTGTACAAGGAAATTACAGTATCAAATTAAAACTTTGCATGGTTGTGAACCAATTTGTATGTAAATAAAGGTAAGTGCATTTGATCTTGCCATGTGAGACAGAATATAATTGTTACAAAGCTTGAAGCTGTAAAAATAATGGTGTCCTGACTGAAGTTGGGAAGAAGGAAAACACAGTGAAGTGTAGGCATGCTGGCTTCCTCATTTTACATAGTGGGAGGCAAAAGAAACTCTAAATATCTCAAGTATTAATTAAAAGTACAAAGGTAATCAACAAGAATTAAAATTAAAATGACAAAAAAATCATTAAAATGGGAATCATAAAAGTGGGAAAAAATAAAGTCGATTCTTCATTATTCATAGCAGGAAGACAATGAGTATTGTATAAGCTAACAAATCAACTTCTATAAATAAATGTATTTTATATAAATGTAGAGAGATAAGGACTAAAAAAGCTAAAACCAAAAATAATTAAAAGTGGTTAATTCAGGGGCTGGGGCAACTGGAGAAACAGAGAAAATAAACTTTTGCTTTTCATTGAGATACTTTGGGAGTACTGAGTTAACTTGAGTTAACTTCTTCAAAGTATTGGAATTATTTGTAACTAAAAAGGAAAAAAATGACCAAAAGATTGTTTGCTCATTGTAGAACTTTTGAAAGATGAGTATAAATGTGGTTTAAGTCACATTAATTGCAATAGGATTTATATACAATAAAATTCACCCTTTTGAATGTAATATTTCACAAATTTTGACAAATAGTCAAATATCTACCACTATAATCAAGATATGGAATCTTTCAATCAACCCCAACAGTAGAACCCTCCACCAGACCCCAGCAACCAATCAGCTAATTTCTAAATTTTTGCCTTTTTCCTTAAAGTTTTGCCTTTTTCAGAAGGTCAAATGGATGAAATCATAGTGTATAGCCTCTTGGAATATGGTTTCTTCCACTTACCATAATGCTTTTGAGATTTATCTAGGACATTGCATATATAATAGTTTGTTCTTTTATTTATTTATTTATTTATTTATTTATTTATTTTTTATTTTGGCATATTATGGGGGTACAGATTTTAAGGTTTCAATAAATGCCCTTTCCTCCCCTCCCCCCACAAGTCTGAGTTTCCAGCATGACCATCCCCCAGATCGTGCACATCTCACTCATGTATGTATATACCCACCCCCCTCCCCCCTGCCCAATACCCTATTACTGTAGTACCTATGTGTCCACTTAGGTGCTGCTCAGTTAATACCAGTTTGCTGGTGAGTATATGTGGTGCTTGTTTTTCCATTCTTGGGATATTTCACGTAGTAGTATGGGTTCCAGCTCTAACCAGGAAAATATAAGATGTGCTATATCACTGTTGTTTCTTAGAGCTGAATAGTACTCCATGGTATACATATACCACATTTTATTAATCCATTCTTGGATTGATGGGCACTTGGGCTNTTGTTTCTTAGAGCTGAATAGTACTCCATGGTATACATATACCACATTTTATTAATCCATTCTTGGATTGATGGGCACTTGGGCTGTTTCCACGGCCTTGCAATTATGAATTGTGCTGCTATAAACATTCGAGTGCAGGTGTCTTTTTTGTAGAGTGTCATTGGATCTTTTGGGTAGATGCCCAGTAATGGGATTGCTGGATCAAATGGTAGATTCACTTGTATCGCTTTAAGGTATCTCCATATTGCTTTCCACAGAGGTTGAACTAGTTTGCAGTCCCACCAGCAGTGTAGGAGTGTTCCTCTCTCTCCGCATCCACACCAGCATTTGTTATTTGGAGACTTTTTGATAAAGGCCATTCTCACTGGATTTAAGTGATATCTCATTGTGGTTTTGATTTGCATTTCCCTGATGATTACAGATGTAGTTTGTTCTTTTTACTGCTGAGTATTTCATTACATAGGTGTATGACAATTTATTTATCTATTTACCAGCTGATGGGCATTTGGGTTGATTCTAGTTCTTGACAATTATTAATAAAGCTACTATAAACATTTGCATATAGTTCTTTTGTTGGTATATGCTTTCATTTCTCTTGTAGATACCCATGAATGAGATTGCTAAAACATAGGCTAAATTTATGATTAACTTTGTAATAAACTGCCAAACTGCTTTCCAAAGTGATTATAATATTTTGCATTCCCACCAACGATATATGAGATTTCTAGTGGCTTCATATCTTTGACAATATTTGATATTGTCAGTCTTTTTTAATTAATCAGGCTAATAATTGTGGAGAAGTATATTATTTGATTTTAATTTTCATTTCTCATGACTAATGATGTTAAGCATATTTTCATGTGCTTCTTTAGCAGCTCTTCTTCAGTGTAATATCTGTTCAAATCTTTTGCCCATTTTTCAATTAATTTGTTTCCAAATTATCGAGTTTTAAGAATCCTTTGGGAATGTTGAAGATTAGTTATTTTTCAATTAATGTGCTTTCCAAATATTTTTGTGCAGTCTGTGGTTTATCTTTCTATTTTATTTATTTATTTCAGCATATTACAGGAGTACAAATATCTTTCTATTTTATTAATGTCTTTTAAAGAGCAAAAGTTTTTAACTTGGATTTATACAATTTATCATTTTTTCCTTTTACAATTCATGTTTGTTTTTTGTGTCCTAAGAAATCCCAGGTCACAGATTTCTTCTATGCTTTCTTCTAGAAATATCATCTTTTAGGTTTTATATTTAGGTTTATGACATATTTTGAATTAATTTTTACATATGATACAAGGAATGAGTCAAGGGTTTTTTTTTTTAATGTTGATTCCCAATTGTTCCAGTACCATCTATTGAAAAAAAAAAAACACTATTTTTCACCATTGAAATACTTTGGTTACTTTGTCAAAAATCAATTGAACAATTATGAGTGGATCTATTTCTAGATTCTATATTAAACTCTTTTGATCTATGAGTCTGTCCTTACTCCAATACCACACTATCTTGATTATTAAATTTGTATGTAAGTTTGGAGTGTGAAGCCTCCTATTTTGTTTTCCTTTTTCAAAATTGTTTTTATAATAGATCCTCTGTATTTCCATTTAAAACAAATCAGCTTGTTGATTTCCACAAAAAATATCCTTTTGGGATTTCAATCAGAGTTGAATTGAATCTATAGGTCAGTTTGAAGAAAATCAACATGTTAAAAGTATCAAATTCTTTCTACAATCTTGATGTACCTTCCCATTTAAGGTTTCTTTCATTTTTCTCAGAAAAGTTTTATAGTTTTTGTCATACAAATCTTTCGCATATTTTGTCAGAATTTTGTGACTTTTGATGCAACAATAAAAACTGATTTTTATACTGACCTTTTATTCTTTAACATTGTTAATATCACTTATTAGTTCCAGTAGCTTTTCTGTAAGTTCCTTATACTTTTCTACATAGGCAATCACGTAATCTGCAAATCAAGTTTTACTTTTTCCTTTCCAACTGGGAAAATTTCTGTCTTGTTTTTGAATCATGGCTCTGATTAAGAACTCAAGTACAACATTGAAAACAAGTAGTGAGAACAGATAATCTTGCCTTGTTCCCAGTTTTAGTGGGAAAGTATTTAGTCTCCCACCATTCTGTATTAATATGTTGGACAAAGGTTTGTCATAGATGCCCTTTGAGAAAGTTGGCAAAGTTTTCTTCTATTCCTAGCTTGCTGAAAGTTTTTAATAACAAGTTGGTAGTGGATTTTGTCCAATGCTTTTTATATATTCTTAAAGTATTATATGATTTTCCTCTATATGACAAATTACATTAATTGATTCTTGAGTTTTATCCAATCTTACATTTCTGGGATAAACCTCACTGACTCACAACCTATAAATTATATATACATTTGCAATTATTTTATTAGAGATTTAAAGGCTATTCATAAGAGATAGTGGTCTCTACTTTCTTTATAAAGTATTTGGTTTTGGCATCAGTGTAATGATGGCCTCATGAAATAACTTGGGAAATATTTCTTCTTCCTTCATTTTCTGAGAAGAGATTGAGTAAGATTGGTGTCTTTGTTTTTTGTTCCCTAAGTGTTTGACAGAATTAATCAGTGAAATCATCAGGCATAAAGTTTGTGTGTGTGTGAATGCTTTAAATGACTAATAAAATTTATAAGTACAAATCTACACATATTTTCTATATCTTTTTATTCATTTTTCATAATTTATATTTTTCAAGGAATTTATTCATTCCATTTAAGTTGTCAAATTTATGAGCATAAAGATGTTAATAATAGTCCTTTATTATCCATTTAATATCTGTAGGGTTGGTAATAATGACTTTTATTTCATTCCTGATTTTGGTTATTTGGGCATTGTCTTTTTATGTCTTGGTCAGTCTAGCTAGATGTTTATTAATTTTATTTACCTTTACAAATAACTGGCTTTTGGATTCTTTGATTTTCTTGACTTAATTTTTTATTTCATTGATTTCCATTCCTCTCATTATTATTTCCTTCTTTTTATTTTTTAAACTTCAGGGTTAATTAATATTTTTTTCTTCTTACAGTGGAAGCTTAGATCATTGACTTTAAATATATCTTCTTTTTTAATATATTCAAATATAAACATTAGAAACTATAAATTTTCCTCTAAAGCACTCTTCTAGTTTCCTTCCATAAATTTTAATAAATTTTATTTTTCATAACATTCAGTTCAAAAAGTTTTATTACTTTCTTTTTGATGTCATCTTTGGCCTATGGGTCATTAGAAAGAATGATGTTTAATTTCCAAACATTTGGAGACTTGTCTAGATTTTTTTTTTCTTTGTTCCCTCTATGGTTTAAATCCCTCAAAATTTGTTGAGACTTTATGATCCAGTACGTGATATATCTTGAATATTCTATGTACACTTGGAAAAAATGTGTTGTATGTGTTGGCGGATGTAGGGTTTTATAAATATAAATTAGATAGAGTTGGTTGATAGTGTTGCTCAAGTATTATTCTATATCCCCAGTGATGTTTTTTGTTTCCTTGTTCTCTTAGTTACTAAGAGCATTGAACTCCAACATTAATCATGGATTTGCCTATTTATTCTTCCAGTTCTGTCAGTTATTCCTTTGGGTATTTTTAGGTCTCCTTCATGAATTGACAGTTTTACCATTAAAAAATGGATTTATCTTTGGTATTATTCCTTATCCTGAGTCTACTTTGACTGATTTTAATATATTCACACCGGCTTTCTTACATTTAGTGTTTCATCATATATTTTTCTCACCATTTTTTAACCTATCTGTGACTTTACATATTAGAGTAAAACTAACCTTAGAATAAAGATTACTCTGGACCTTTCCTAATATATCTTAATAACAAGACTTAAAAAAAAAAAATCAAGCTAATCCCCAAGTAAGATATCTAGCCTATCAAAACAACAAAGGTTTATCCCAGAAATGTAAGCAATTCTTGCTTCTGGAGACCTAGTGTACACCAAAAATTTAAATATTTTTTAAAGAAAGACAACAACCAGGAACTCAACCTCTTATGACATACAATGCCAACTAAAAATTGCCAGACATGCTAAGAGTCAAGAAACGTGACTTATAACCAGGAGAAAAATCAGTCAATGAAAACAAACCCAAAATATGATTGATAATACAAATGAAATTACTATATAAGAACAAATTCAGGAAGTGATGCTGCCTGCCTAAGCTGTGCAGGCCTGATCCACCATGTTGTTTCATTTATTCTTATCTCAGTATGGCTTCTTCCCAAGAGTGTTCCCATGGATCACATAAATGTCCCATCTGGCTGCAGCAATGGCTTCTCAGAGCCCACAATCTCACAGAGATGTGTCTTTAATATACCGGTCCTTCATGACCCACTAGCTATGCCAGATAGTTATGCTGTTAGTCACAGCCCAAGAGCCAGTGAAAGTAAAACATACTGGCCCTTAAGAGGATTGTCGAGAGCAATAATGGTTGCTTTGAATTTAGGCTATTGTGCTGACCGACCCTTATCACAATCAATCTTCCAAAGTTGTCATGAGTCTAAACAGCTACTGCTACCCAGTAGACATCATGAGCTTTAAATTCAGTTCAGCCACTGGGAAACCAGTCACTGGTTTTACCAAAGTCTCTAATCAGCATAGTTATCTGTAATATGTACCTGTAGTTCAAAGAGATCCTGGGGCATATAGGCCCCAAGAATATGGCTGCTGAAACACCCGTTGCACTGCTTCTCAGAGCCCCAGCTAAATCTGGGATATTTTCTGGTTAATTTATACTCTGGGCTCAACAAAATGCCTAAATGAGGTTACTATAGACTGAATGTTTATGTGCCCCCAAAATTCATATGTTGAAATCTAGTCCCCAGTGATGGTATTTAAAGGTGGTGATTTAAAGGCCTTTGGGAGGTAATTAAGTCATGAGGGCAGTGAGATTAATGCCCAAAGAAGTCCCTTTCCCCTTTCACCATGTGAAGACACAGCAAGAAGACAGCCATCTATGGACCAGGAAGAGACCTCTCACTAGATACAGAATCTGCCGGCACCTTATTTTTGGATTTCCCAGATTGCAGAACTGTGAGAAATAAATGTTTGTTGTTTACAAGCCACCCAGTCTATGGTATTCTGTTATAGCAGCCTGAACAAACAATGACAAGCTTATATTGTCTCTAATATCCAAATAATCTAATGAATTGCTGAGCTCCCTTTTTGGTAGTGGGGGCCAGAAGGTAACTTTCCCTTTACTGTCCCAGGGGTCAATCTTCCAGCCTTATATACGTTGCTCTCAAGAATTTGGCTGCTCCCTGAATCTTATCAGAATTAACAAGACATCCTGGGACTGTCGTGTCAGATAGTGTATGCTGTAAAGTCATCGTCACTTATTCTATATTGAGGTGTGTGATTAGCAGACTTTAAGGTGGTCTCCAGTGATCCCCACCCCCTGGTATTCACAGGTTTATATGATTATGCCCTTGAGCAACTTGCTTCAAACCAATAGAACACCTGAACACTGAGGAGATGTCACTTAGAAATTAGATCACACAAGATTGCAATTTCCACCTTGCTAACAGACTCTCTCCCTTGCTGGCTTCAAGAAGCAGGCTGCTCTGTGGAAAGGCCACATGGCAAGTCACCAACAGTGGCCTCCAGCAAAGAGCCAGCAAGGTATTGAGGCCTTTATTCCAACAACTCTTGAAGAACTAAATAACCAATAACCATGTAAAACTGGAAGCAGATCTTTTCCCAGTCAAACTTGCAGTTGACAGCCCAGACTTGATAACTGAATTCAGTGGCAATAATCTACCACAATGGGAGCCTCTAGCTCCCGTTAGTCTTTTCAATGGCCACACTGCACTATTGTAATGAATTGCATCTCTCAGTAACCCTGGCTGCCTTTATGTCTTTAATTATGGCTTTGAATTCCTTTTCTCCCCCTGTAATCCTATATTGCTTTCATTGTATAATATGGATGGAACTGGAGGCCTAGTTAGTGTATCCCACCATCATTTCCCTACAAGCAACTCCTCTCAGTTGGAAAAACCCTCTTGAAATTTATGAGCACTTATAGTACAAGTACCCAAAATATCAATAGTAACTATGCATTCAGCAACAAGAGCCACAACAGCAGTGCCCAACAATGGCTCAAACAGCGCAATCCAGATGGTTTACAGTTACCTCCACTCCACATGTCACTCCTTTCCAAATCTGGCCAGTTGAACATGTGGTCCTCACCCCTCAAAAGAACCTGATAAGATAACCATGTGAACACTGATACCCAAAGGAGCCATGAAAGTTTGTACCTCCAATCCTTCCATCCTATCTCATGGTACCATCAGTGGAGTATAAGGTCTTCAGTAACTTCTTGGATCAGAGAGGCCTTGGCTTCATCCCTACTTCATCTTCTCCCTATGGGCTTCAAAATCAGGACATTCGGGGAAGGCGCAGGCAGCCCCTTGACTCATTTTCTCTAGTACCTGTGATGCGGAAAATGTCGGGCACCGGGATGTGGCCGCTGCTGTGGAAGAATAAAGACTGTTCTCCAACGCTTCGTGTGCCACTAGGTTCTTTCCCCAGTCAAGAGCTGTAACACTAGCTGTATACATTGCTGCAACAGCTGGAGTCAATCACCTTAGAGGAATTTGATTCTAAAGAACCACTTTGGGGGACAGGCGTGGTAGATCACACCTGTTAATCCTAGCACTATGGGAGGCCAAGGTGGGAGGATCACTTGAGGTTAGGAGTTCAAGATCAGCCTGAGCAAGAGCGAGACCCTGTCTCTACTAAAAACAGAAAAAATTAGCCTGTTCTTGTCTCACTGCAGAGATATTGCTTTGTTTGGGGGGGAGTGGGAAGGTCGATCTTTATCCCGGGCAATTATTCACAGCCTTTTACACAGTGACTCCAGCTACCAACAACAAAGTTAGTGTTTTTTACATTGAGGGGCAGATTTTAAGAACTCATCAATCATTCTCCATTACAGGGTTGTTGTTGTTGTTGTTGTTTTCTTTTTTGTTAGAAGTAAGGGAAGGAATAGGATTCGTTTTTGAAGCTGCCATTTTGTCCACTGTACAGCCAGTCTGGAGAAGCTGTATCTCTTGTGCTTTGAATATACTATCCCACAGTATTTTCTAAGATTTTATAAGCCTTAGGAAAGTCTCCGTGAGTTGGCCATGGTGTATTCATTGCAACAGAAATCCAAAGCCTTTCTGTGGAGCCTAATTCTGGCATCGCATGTGAGATGGCCCAGTTGCTGCCATTCACATTCTAACAGAGTAACCTTTCTCGTTTCCTCATAACACAGACACATTTGACACAGACACACCTGCCAAATCTCTAAGAGCTCCCTGCCTGGAAAGGTTTCCTTCACGTTCTACTCAAAAGCTAAATAGTTTCTTCTTTAGTTCTCTCTCTGTTGATACCTTTTCATATACAGCCAATGAAACTCATTGGTCCTTTTTGTTTTGCCTGAAAATCCCTTTAGCCAAATTGCGTTAAAATTATGACTCTGCAACTTACTGGGCAAAGATATTTAACTTCCTTCAGTCTGAATTTCCTCACCTTACCAATAAGAATATTGATGCCATTCTTAACAGGTTGTTGAAAAGACTACAGTAAATATATGCAAAGAGCTAAAACCACAAGTTCATGAGGCATATTTTCTATTTTCCATGTTATCAACTTTCTGCCAAGCTTTATGTCTTAGGTAACATGGTCACATTTTCTCTGATCTCTAATGACAATTTCCTCCCTGTCCTTACAGGTGTCACTAACAATCTCCTTGAGTCCATTTTGGTTTCCACCCATCCCAAAGCTAAACTCACATGTTATATTAATAGTTTTTTGTTACAGTGGCACCCCACTTCCAAGAAACAATTTCTGTTTCGGTTTCTAGTGCTATGTAACAAACCACAACAAAATTCAGAGACTTAAGAAAACATTTCATTATCTCTCACACTTCTGCACACCTGTCTCGTTTGTTGTAGTCAGGAGGGGATGAAACTGAAGTCATTTAGAGGCTTTCTTTGGACACTCGGATGAATTAGTATTTCTCTCTGTGCAGCGTCATGTATTTCTCCAACAGGGTAGCCAGATTTTATATGTCCACTCAGGGCTTCCAAAACTGCAAAAGTAAAAGCTGCCATACTTCTTAAGGCTTGAGCCACTCAGGCAAGCATCACTTCCATGGTGTCCTGTTGGTTAAAGAACAGGCAGGCTAAATTCCAAAGAAAACTAAACTCTACCTTTCAATGGAGGGCATGGAAAAAAAAACCTGTAGCCATTTTTTATCCACCCCAAATAGGGTTATCGGAGATGTACTTTAGAAAGTACTTGCTACCAGGTATATAACTTGGCACAGTGATTTGATTGGCATAGGCTTTGACCATGATAATCTAGGAGACTCCTCTGACCTCTTGGTAGAACAATGTATTTCATTAAGAACACATTTGCTACTGTTATTCTATGCAAACACATTTTCACTGACTCATTTCCTGGCATAACAATCTTAGACATTAAGAAAAATACACCTTGAATTTGTTCTTAGAGAAGAAAAAGGGGGTAAGGTTTAAAGCAGAGATTTAAAACACAACATAAAACAATACATCTCCTTTGCTGACAAAAAGCAAAATGTCAAAAGAAATAAAAAAGCTAAAACCAAGCATACCTGTTGCTGAAAGGAACTAAAGCACTACAGCACTACAGCACTGAACTAAAGCGCTACAGCACTGAATTTTCATTAGATCTACTTCTGACATGTATTTCAGAAGTATACATGGATGCATCACCTTATCACATTCTTGCAGTACCAGGTGTCAGAAGCATCTTCCAGACAAAGAACTCTGCCAGTACTGTTTATACTAATATCTTTGTGGATCAAGTTGATCAGAGATACTTACCATTTAAAAGACTTCTCAAGAAGTAGAAGAAACAGTTTGATGATATCCTCATTAAATAAATAACATACAATTAGACGCTTGGAAGTATTATCAGACTTGGGCCAAAGTTATGGATTGACTGATTCATTCATTCATTCAAAAATTTGTATTGACAAGGCTGGTATAGAGCAAAGGCTACTTATAATTTCAAAATAAGAGCACAATAAAAGGCATTATGGGAGAAGTGCCTTCAATAAGAGGTAATTCATAAGAGGAGGTGATACTGTTAAAACTGTAAGACCAAACACTATCTCTGATGCAGGAAGGTGATACTGTGAGTAGCCGCACCAATCTGCTCTACTCTGCTTCACACTGGACAGATAAAACTCACACCATGGGTAGAGAATACAACTAGAAATTACCTATATAGTTGGTTTGAAAATGCCAAATCTCCACTCTGAATTTTCTATATCTGTGCTCTTCCTAATAGGTGCCTAGATGCCACCATTAGATTCACCTTTTAAGTAAACATTAGGAGGTTCTTGGAGACAAGTCAGCAGGGTTTAGTATTAAGCTATAATCAGGATTGTTCATCCAAACAACTAGCTGAGAGCTGGCCTGCAGTGAATAAGACATAGTGCGGGTACAATTCAATGCAGAAGTGTAGAGAATGATGTCATGCCACGAAACAAACTCAGTGTAAAAAGCATTGCTGCATTTATTCAATAAAGCATTATAAGAATTTTCATTATTCTGCATAAGAATGGAGAAAACAATCTCCTTTCTTAATAATAATACCTATTACCTCTTACTGAACACCTACATCTGCCTGCCATCATACAATGACACTCTGCATACATTAACTCTGCCCCTCCCAACAATTTTTCAAGAGCATCAGTATTCCCACTCTCAAGGGAAAGAAATTGAGGCTAAAGGAGATTAAATTTCTTGCCTCGTATCAAACAGCAGGTAAAGCCTGAGTCATACTTGAACCCAGTTATGCCAGACGGCAAAGTCCCTACTGGTTCTGCTACATTAAGCTACCTACAGTAGAAAAGAGGATTAACAGTCAGTGACCACAAAGAACACTATTTAAATCAGACCAACGGAATCCTGAAAAGGCTTCAGGAGACAATGGTGCTGGAACCAAATCTTGGAAGAACAGATTTATCCATTTAAATTTAAATTTGTTTATAAAATTATAAGCTCTTGGTAAGATAGTTCAAACTAAAGAAAGCTATAAGGCAAAAAGCAAAATATCTTTTCTGTCCTCCCCGCCAGCTGGCAAGTCTAGCAACCATTGCTATGAATGTCTTGTTCATCTTTCGAGACATTTTCTCTACCTATAAAATCCTTTTAAACTTTAAGTTTACATTATGTATTACAATTAAATGCAAAGCTTATATTTCAATTGTGTATTAAATTTTAAAACTCATGGTACAGATCAATATGTAAGTTTTTGTTTGTTTGTTTTCAAGACAGGGTCTCAATCTGTTGCCCGGGCTAAAGTGCAGTGTTGTCATCATAGCTCACTGCAACTTCAAACTCCTGGGCACGAGCGATCCTCCTGCCTCAGCCTTTTGAGTAGTTGAGACTACAGGCATGTGACACCACAACCAGCTAATCTTCTATTTTTTGTAGAGACCGGGTCTTGATACTTTACTCAGGCTGGTCTCAAACTCCTCGCCTCAAGCAATCCTCCCTCCCTGGCCTCCCAAGGTGCTAGGATTACAGGTGTGAGCTACCAGGCCCAGCTTATGTGAGTTTTTTAATTTAAGAAAATACATTAATATCTTCCCACATCAGCATTAATGGCTATGAAGTATTTCATTGTATGGAAGTTCCACAATTTATTTATTAAATGAATAAATGAGTTCCCATTTTTAATTTGCTATAAAAAATAATTTTTTGCAATCCTCAAACTCCTTATACATTCCACAATTTGGCAAAACTTTTTCTGCATATTGATGAGTGAGATGAGAAAGCCTAAATCAACACCTTATAGTTTTAAAGAAAAACAAAAGCAAAAACCCAACCAACAGAAAATGCAATCAAATCTCAATAGCTCCCTCTGCTGCCCTTTCGTGTAATTGTTTTGTTTATGCTTCAGTAACAAGGAAACATCAATCTCTAAAATGTAGACTAATTTTTTAAAATAAAACTTCTAAATTTCCACTTGTCTAGACAATTTTTTTGTTCATGTGAAATTTAAAAAGTCAGTGGCTTTCAGAAGTACCTACAGGGTCTGCAGATGAATGCAGAAAAAGAAAAGGCATTTGCTAATTAGGAGAAAAACAAGTTCTGCATGAGGATAGGTAGGACTGCTAGAGAGAGAAAAGGACAGGAGCAAAAGCTGATGCACTTTGAAGGCTTCAAGCTGCCACGCAATGTGCATTTTCATTTAATTCTCTGAACAATTCTGAGCAAAGATGTTTCCCATTTTACAAATAAGAAAACAGACAGGGGCGTTTAATTGTTGGGTCAGGTCAACAACTAAGTACAGGTTGAGAATTCCTTATTCGAAACGCTTGGGACCAGAAGTGTTTTGGAGTTCAGATTTCGTAGGATTTGCATTAAATTTACCGGTTGAAGCATCCCTAATCCAACAATTTGAAACCTGAAATGTTCCAATGAGCATTCCCATTAGGTGTCACGTGGGTGGTCAAAACGTTTCCGATTTTGGAGCATTTCAGATTTTAGATTTTAGGATTAGGGATGCTCAATCTGCAGTAGGTTGGGGGCACAGATTTAGATATGTTTGGCTTTGAAATGGAAACTAAAAAATCTGGGTTTAAAATCCTGGGTCTCTCACTAACTGGAACCTTAGGGAAGTCATAGCCTCCCAGCCTATTTCTTCATCTATAAACTGGAGGATGAGATTAAATGATCTCTAAAGGTCCCTTCCAGCACTTTAAGATCTTAGGGTAAATCACACCCTAATACATTCCCTCACCTTATCTGACCCGGATAAAATACAATTTAAATGAGAATCAAAGGTAATTTTGGAAAAAAGGAAGGAAAGGAGGAAGAAAGTGAGGGAGGAAGGAAGGGAGAAAGGCTTCAAAAGAGCAGCCAAATAGAATGCTAAAGATGCAGTGAGGACATTATCAAGCAGTTAACTTTCCCCTTGATAAGGAAAATGAAAGTCATATGGCTTTTTTTCAAGCAGTAACTAGCAGCAATTTTTTCCTACTCTATGCAAAGACTTCTGGCTCCCAAGCAATGAAGGTTATCATTGCAGCATCACCAGTAGTGACTCCATCACAGCGTGAGAATGTGCTTGGAGAACAGTCAATGACTTACTCAACCAGCAGCTTTTGAGGACTCCATGTGCCAGGCCGTGTTTATGAAAATAAAGAAACCACTGACATAGAAGTTTGTTGATTCTACTGAGCTCATTTTCAAAAGCTGTGGGCTCACTCAGTTGTTTCCCTAGATAATGACAGCTGAGTTACTGCAGTAGTCAGCATTCTGGACCTTGGAGCATAAAAATAGAAATTCCTTCCATATCAGAACAGACAAGCAATATGAACACACGGTAGAGGATTCTGACCAGGTGAGAACTTGTCCCTCAGCCTCCTCTGCAAGATAGAATGCAGAACTTACTGTTTTAACCTTTATAGTTCTCTGAAAGTGAGGATGAGTTGTGAATCTTATTATACAATATATTGTTATCTGATTAAGTAGGTTTCTGGTTTCCAAGATGAGGAAACTAAGGAAGGCACCCCTAAGATGGAATGCTTTTACTATTCCTTTTTTTTAAATGTTAACCAGCAAGCTTTGATTCAGTGGTCTTTTCTCAATTCTGCTTTAAGTAAAGGGATTTGGTCTATTTTTTGAAGTAAAATGTACATGCATGAAATGAACAGATTTTAAATGATGAGTTTTGATGAACGTATTCACTCACTTACCCATCACCAAACTATATCACTTTTCCAAAATCCCAATGTTTTTGTGCCCCTCTCCAGGAAAACCCCCCTTCCATAGGCAATCACTGTTTCGATAGCTATGATCATATACTAGTTTTGCCAATTCTTGAACTTTACATCAGTAAAATCGCATAGTACATAGGAAAGAAAGAAAAAAAGAAAGAAAGAAAGAAAAGAAAGAAAGAAAGAAAGAAAGAAAGAAAGAAAGAAAGAAAGAAAGAAAGAAAGAAAGAAAGAAAGAAAGAAAAAGAAAACAAAGTCCTTTCCTTCATGAATCTCATCTCACAGGTCACAGAATAAAGACAAGGCCATACACAAATAAATTTTAGATAATAATTTCTATGAAGAAAATAGAGGATAAGGGAGTAAAGGGCAGAGTAATTACTTTAGACAGGCTCTCTGATAAACAGCCCTGTAGAAAGGAGGAAATAGCTGACACAGGCAGAGACGACAGAAAAACCCTGAGGTGGAAATGCAGCTGAAAGCTTGTGGAAAGACAAGAAAGCTAGTGTGGCTGAAGCAGAGTGACAAGGCAGAAGGTGGTATGAGCTGAGCCCTGAGAGCCACCTCCCGGGCTAACAATGGGAACGAAGAGTGCTGTGTTGGACAGAAGAAAGGCAGCAGAGGAGAGTGGAGAAGAGGAATCAGTGATTACTGGACGATTTCCCCTGCTTTTGTTACCTCTGCCTTTGCTTGGAGCTTGAGCAGTCAATAAATCAGTGGTACTGAAAGTAGAACAGAGGAAAAATGGAACAAGGGAATGCTGGTTGGGAGAGTCAGGGTTAGTATAGACCAGAAACTCCCAGGTTAAAAATGAACGTTTCCCTTCGAAGTATCCTCACAAAAATTCCTTTTAAAATACTAATCCAAACTAATTTTGTGGCACAAATGAAACACAAATCAAAACTTAATTTTTACTGCTAAACTACTTATGTGGTTATTTTTATAGGCAATAAAGCATGAAATATGGTGAGATGAGACAAAGTTAAAATGATATGAAGTTAATGGGAAAAAAAAAACCTCAGTGATAATTAAGAGCTATGATGCAATAGATCCTTTGTAATGGATATGCCCATTTAGATGTGACTTCGATTTTGTGAGAGTTTTTTGGTTTTTTTTTTTTTTTTTTTTTTGAGACAGAGTCTCGCTTTGTTACCAAGGCTAGAGTGAGTGCCGTGGCATCAGCCTAGCTCACAGCAACCTCAAACTCCTGGGCTCAAGCAATCCTGTCTCAGCCTCCCGAGTAGCTGGGACTATAGGCATGCGCCATGCCCGGCTAATTTTTTTCTATATATATATTAGTTGGCCAATTAATTTCTCTCTATTTATAGTAGAGACAGTGTCTTGCTCTTGCTCGAGCTGGTTTTGAACTCCTGACCTCAAGCAATCCTCCCGCCTCCGCCTCCCAGAGTGCTAGGGTTACAGGTGTGAGCCACCATGCCGGGCCTCAATTTTGTTAGTAAGATCAAGAAGGAAGGAGATTGGTGTGCATCTGTAGGAGGGTGAGTGGGCCTGTGTATGGTAGAGTTGCCATAGGGCAGAGCTGCTCAGGAAGTGACCCAATAGAACTTTTGAGACTATCCACTTACACAGAGGAGCAAGGACAGCAAGCAGTCCATCGCCAAAGTGTACCACAGAGGAGTGTGGCTCTCAGAGAGAGTCCACAATGCCAGATTTATGTTCATCATAATACTGACTTTTTCACTTGCATTCTCTCACATGTGTATGGTGGCTGTTTTCCAGAGGCTTCTGTGACAAGGGAGAGTGCAATGACTCAATGCAGAAGCAGAAATGAAAATCCAGCCGCTTTCTACTAAATGAAACAAAAATATGCTTCAAATATTTTCAGTTTTAATTTCTAACATGATAAATATATCAATAGCTATAACCCACATAAACAAAAAGCTGTTTGGGTTCCTCAATAATTTGTGTGCAGAGGGGTCTTGAAACTAAAAAGTGTAACTGTTGCCCAACCTGCTAATAAAGATTAATATATTATTATATGTCCTGGAAATATTACAAAGTTGACATGATTGGTAATTTTACTTTTAATACATTATCATGGGATCCATTAAGACCAGATACCTAGGAAGTAGATCCAAGTTTCAAAACTCAAGAACCACTCTAAGGCGGTAGATACTGTACCTGTCTATAGTGGGCCTGTGCAACACTCCTGAATTGTATAAAAAAAATCCACAATGATGAAACACTTAAGGAAAGTTTCCCTTGAAAACTGTGAAAGCTGTGACTTCTTTGTGAATATAGTGTCTTCACCAAACTGTAAGCATGAACTAAACGGGCAGGAGTGGCTGCGTGTCTTCACATGAATAAAACTTGATATTAATGTGAATGTATTTTTCAAATGCGAACCTTCATTGGTAAGCTATTCTATTCAAAATATCTTCTGTGAAATCTTTTTTTTTTTAAATTGGTTGCCTATGAAAATCAACACTGATCTAAACAACTGGTTTATTTCTACATATATGTACTATTGATATGCATTCCATTCTTTTCTTTTTTTCATGGTTGACCTTCCAAATACTGCCTGGAAAGCAACAGGAAATTAAAACAAAACAAGCCTAGCTGGAAGACCTAGGCCACATAATTCCAAGATACGTATTTAATGACTAACTTCCTCTTCTTTGCACATTTTGTTTTCCATTTAAAAGGGAGTATTGGAGGTGGGGGTGGGACAGTTATACAAGATCTGAGAACCAACACATGTGCTCCTCTAGAGAGGAAAGATTCACTCAAGGCACATGTGCTCCTCTAGAGAGGAATGATTCACTCAAGGCAATTCCCAAGACTTGACATGGTTTCAGTGGCTTTAAATTTAGATACTAGTTGTTGTTGCTGGGTAAGTACATTTTTCTCCAGCATTTCATACAGGAAACATTTCTTACAATTTAGATACTTAAATATGTAAGTGCTAGCACATTATATTTCCTAAGTGGGAGAGATACTGCTTTCTCTTTATTCCATTTATTTGCAAAGATATAATCATAGTATGTCATTATACATGTTCACATATGGCCACAGGCAGAAAATGGTCAACCTTTTTAATGCAGAGGAAGTAAGCATTTTTGGACTTTAAAAAGCATAATTTTGGTTAAAATCTTAAAAATGAACAGTGTTAAATAATGTGAAACGTTAGTTAAGAAACGGATTACAAAAAGTGATACAAACCTACCTTACACATTTTTATTTAAAACAGATATGTACTTTAATTGAATTATTTGATAGAGGTCCAACACTTTTTCTTTGAATAAGAAATCCATTGATTTGAACTCCCTAATGTTTTACTTCTATGAACGACACCCATAATGTATTATATTATCTAAGATTTCCCAGTGGAGGAAAAACTGAAAAACCATTTGCAAACTAAATACAAATGTCTACATTTTTATGATTTTCCCACAAACTTTTAACAGTTTTCAAATCAGACAACCTGTATCAGGTATCTACAAAGCAGTCAATAGCTTTCTTAGAAAACAACTCTTCTTCAGTCATTTTATCAACTTACATATTTAAGTCTCATAATAAAATAGAGTACAACTGGAACAAACAAGTTCAGAAAGAAGCACAAACAACTCTTGGTAAGCATGCAAAACGGGTAAACTAGAAAACAGCTATGAGATACAAGTACTAACTGTGATCTCAGCACTGGGTGCTTTCCAGGGGACACAAGTCAGTTAAGCCAGCAAGTCCAAGTAGAAACAATAAACTTAATACATACGTTGAGGACAGTAGCTTTAATATTAGCACGCAACAGTATTATGTTGAAGCTTACTATTATATTCATTTGTGAACTTTTTATCTTAAGATATACTCTTCCTTTTGAATATTTACTAGTTAGAACTGCTATCTTATCTTGTGTATACCAAATACCTCTTCCTTTTAAAGCTGCATAATTTCACTGATGAAGTATGGAGGTAACACATTGGCATTAGTGTTTCCATTCTGAAATGTTACTAAATGGTTGGTAATGAGGTGCTTACAATATACTAATACATACTTAAGTGACATTCAATATCAAGGAGCATTTGTAATAAGCAAATCAAAAATTTTTTTAGCTAATTTTCACCTTTGGCTTCTTTAATTTTCTATTGTTTAATGGTTTTCTTATCATTAATCCCTCATATTAGTTTCCCTCTTAGTCTAATTCACCTTTGGTCCTGCCATCTGCTCTAGCAGAATAAACTCTGTATTGTTACATTTTGTTTACTTAGAAAAGGCATGGCTGACAGTCACTGAAAACCAAAAGCAACAAAAGCAAAGATGAATTATAATTTGACAAAGCTTTATTCACAGAGTGGCTGTTCTAAGGATCTCAATGATCTAACTATATGAGTTGAAAGTAATCAACTTTGACTAAAATCTCTAAGCCGTACCTACGCAGCAAACATTACCCTAAGAAATCTTCAACAGCAGTCAATAAAACTAAATTCCCCCTAATAAACAATAGATAGTTAACTCTTGAGGGCTAGCTATGGGCCCAGGGATTGTGCTAAACACTTGATAAATATTACTTTATTTAATTCTTCTGAAATAGGTTCTATTATCATTTTCATAATCTTTTTTTTAATTAACCAGAAAATCAAGGCTTAGACTAGCTACGTAGGGGATTTAGGATTCCAGGACAGATCCGCCTCCAAAGTCCATGACCTCGATCATTATATTACACACCAGGCTCAAGTGTTTCAAAAGAATTCTATCAAAAACAGATGCCAAACTGTTTAGAATGCCTTTTCTTTTTAGAGGAATGTACCATTTAACCATAATACATTGTATATACACCTCCTACCTCAGATTTTTTTCCCCAGACAAATCAGAATGACTATCAATTCCTACCTATACAATTAAGACCAAGTTTTTTTTGGCATCATCTAAATCTCTACTACTACACCTTCAATCCTTTTACTAGAATCATTGGTCCTATATACATACAATTAGAATTAGAATTAATTCCAGTAGGTAGGTAACCTGGGTCTCCATTAGAATTCCTCCAATATCCAACGGTCCTGCTGAGAAATGAGGGGGAAAAGAGGAGCGGGGGTTCTAAAAAGATATAAGCAAAAAGGAAAATGTATTGGCCTGTTGGGATAAGGATAAATAGTAATAAAACAAATTCCTGTCTTCTCCTTTGAAATATTAATACAAGGATGAGAGCATAATTTCCCACTAAAGAGTGGGCTGTGACTTCTTTCCAAAGAGTACTACAGTGGAGAAACAGGTAAAAAAATAGTAACATAAAGTGCTGAAACTTAAAGCCCACTACCTCAGCCTGGTGGTCAACATCATGACATGTGGTATGTATCCTTGACACTATGTGATGAAATGGCACTTTACTGACATGGGCTTCCTTCCTCTTGAAATACCCTAGTCTAAGCATAAAAACACCAGCCAAATTTCAAAGGAGGGGCATTCTATAATACAAAATATCTGACCAGTGCTCTCCCATACTATTGAAGTCATCAAAAACAAGTCCAAGAAATCATCACAGCCAAGAGGAACCCAAGGAAACACGACAACTAGAAATAATGTATCCTTGATGGGATCTTGAACTAGAAAAAGGACAACAGGTAAAAACTAAGGAAATGTGAAAAAAAGTTATGTAATTTAATGATAATATAACAGAGGAAGCTGGGTACAGGGTTTAATGGGAACTCTCTGTACAGACTTTCCAAGTTTTCTGTAAAACTTCCAGAACGGGAAAAAAATCTTAGATTTCTTTGAGACACACATCCTTTTGCTTCTCTTTACTAATATTGTGAAAAAATGGGGATTTTGTAACATTAGACTTCAAAATTCAAACTAGCGGTCATATTTGAACAGATTCAACCAACGTTATTTGGGCTACTCTTTACATACACTCTGAATAAAACAGCATGGGCAACACAGCCGAGGCCCCATCTCTACAAAAACTACGGAATATGCCTAGTCCCAGCTACTTACAGAGGCTGAGGCAGGAGGATCACCTGAGCCCCCTAGTTCAAGGCTGCAGTGAGCTGTGATCACGCAACTGCACTCCAGCCTGGGTGACAGAGTGAGACCTTCTCTCTTTAAGAAGAAAAAAAATCATATTGGTTTCCAAACTCACCTCCAAAAAACTAAACATTCACCATTGCTAGAATAAGGCACTGCCTACAAAACTAGCTATTTAAATCACAGATTATAAAATCTCAGAACTGCAAAGAACCTTAGATGCATTCTACTCCAACCTTGTAATTTTATTAATACTGACACTAACAACAAAAGAAATGATTTATTTGGTGTCAATCTACCAGTTAGAAATAACTGTAATTCTGATCATTCAACTCTCAACTGTAAAATCTTCCCCTAGACACTAATTCCATTCTGGTTACAGTAGAGTCACTTAGAAATATCCAATAATGTTTCTAAGTGACACTGTAGTATCTAAATCTTTAAAGTGTGTTCTTTGAAGGGGCACATGGGGTAGCAGTAAGGAGTAGGGAAACTACTAGTCTTATTAACCCTACATTCATACCTTCATTGCATACTAAGCTTTATGAAAACAATTTTTCATTTATATTTAGACCCAATGTTGTCCATATAACTAAAATTATGAAAGTAATAAATTCTGAATTTAGTGCACTATTTATATAAACTGCCACTACTATGTGTCATATATGGAAGGTCTGTTCCTAACTATTGCACCGAGAAATGAGGAAAGAATACATTAAGATTACAAAGCAGCAAGTACTGTGATTAGAAAGTAAAGATAACCTTAAATTGTTCAGTTAACTTCTGACTATAAGAATATTTTGTTTCATAGACTAGAATTACTAAATCTAGTATCACTAAACAAGATAAAGCTGAGGTAAATTAGGTACCAACTACAAATGACTAGCCTCAACTATAAGTACGCTGATGAAACACAAACCCTTCCTTTAGATAGATGACCAATAGAAAAGACTCATGATCTTATCCACATAAACTCTATCAATCCCAAGAGGCAAATGTACAATGCTTGAAAAGCATTCCTTAGTACCAAGGGTGAAGTACTAAGGTTATTAGCAGCTGCTGCAACTTACTTCTTCCTACTACAAAAAAAGAATAAACAGGTTCTCTTCCTCTTTTGCTCTAAGTTTACTATTAAAAGCATGTAATTCAATAAGGTCATTGGAATGGATAAAGATGGGAATAAATTATTATTATCCTTCCTCTCTTTAATTCCCCTACTTCAATGGCCAACTAGAAGGAGTGATATAATCTATTTATATTTGGAAGGTATGTCCAACAGGAAATCCATAATGCAGCAGGCAAAAATGTTAATGTTTTCAGGCAGGCAATACATATTTATAAAGATAAAATAGAAAGAACACAGGTATGAGTGAACAATTTTTATTGAAACCCTCAAAGATTAAAGAGGACCAAATGGTGAGTTTGGGTACCATAAGAGAAAATCTCACCTAACTGTACCATCATTCACAGGAATGAACAAACCCAAACACGACAAAATTCAAATTCTCATGTAATTGCTACAAGTGAATGTAAATGAACTAATCATTTTATCATAACCTTCCTTTAATCATATGTAAAAGGGAATTTACATGGCATAACAAAAGATACGCAAAACTTAATGAAAACACAATTCTCTTAAATTTCTCAAACTTATTTTTAAAAGATGCAGAATGCACTTGAAATGATTAAATGACTTAAGCTGATTCTTTTTTTTTATTGCAAACTGTTTTGACATCAGCTTAACCCCCATGCATGGTATTCAAAAAGAACACAGCTTTTGAATTAGAAAGATCACTTAAGTTAAAAAGAAGAGTTAAGTACTAAATTAGGAAAAGGCTGGGTTTCTTTTGAAAGGAATCTTCAAGTACCAATATGTATAGAGAAGGAATACTAATTTTGGTTACATTTCCCCCTTACTGTTAAATACACAAACTATAATACCTTTCAAAATAAAACTCCCACAAAAGATAACTTTAATAAGAAACATTCAAACCAGAACTTGGAAAAACATTAAGAAATTTACTGGGCCAATAATGTCTTAATTTATGATTATTCAAACATATGATTATGTGTCTCCTCTTGTAGACCCCAGGCTCTCTCCCTTTTGGTCCCCACAGTTAAGAAACATTCAGTTAGTTGGTTGTTTTCTTAAGACAACCTGTAATAATTTCATTTAGAGGAAAAACATTTTGCAATACAATGACAGACCAATAAGGAAGAGAAGATGGATGCTCTGGAGAAAACTTAATGAGAAAAACACAAAATTATCAACTGAAAAGAAAAAGGATTTTTTTTCCAAAGGAATGCTGCACCCATTTCACTTAAGATTAGAAATCCAGGTTAAAGGCACTGGGATGTATTCCTCACCATGAATAGACTCTCAAATACATTTATTTAACATGTCTTGAGTCTATTGCAATTGGCCTGCTTGCTGGGTGCTTCCTTGACAATCTTACATAAAAATCTAATGTAAACTAAACAAGTTTGAATCCATTTATAATGTAACTAGTTTTATAAAAATATCCAGAGTTGCTAATAAAGCACCAAGAAAAAGAGAACCTCAGGGGGAGGACTCAGATCCTTCCTACAAGGTAACCCTTTTATAGTTTTCTCTAATAGGACCTCCAGAATGACAAGAGTCATCTTTGACATGTCCTACCTATATAATCTTAGAGATGTAGAACATTGCTGTGGTGACTATACCCAAATGCCAATTTTCATTATAAATAGTTATGAGACATGCTATAAGATTTCATGGCTTACTCTTAAAAAGGTAAAATAGGTGCAATTTTCCTTTAAGAAAGTCTTTATTTTATAATATACCATTAAAATTTTGATGTTCCCTTCAGTAAACACTGATATAACTATACTGGGACTACCAAAGAACTGTGTAGTAGCTATGGTTATCTACAAATACTGTATTTTTTTTCCCACTTGAATACAGTATTTGTACATTTCAAGAAAACATCGTACAAAAAAAATCATATAAATGAAAGTCTCACAGAAATATCTGACACTAGGTTTTTGAGTTGAGGTGACCAAAGACCATAGTAAATGAAAACATTTCTAAACATGATGTAAACATAAATGGAGTAATGCAAAACATCAAGGTCTTCAAATCTACTGTATTGCTATTTTCACCCTTAACATATCTTTCTACACAGCTCTCTCCTCTTAGAACAGTAATATTAGGGGCAGTACATTATTTTCATAATCTATGCCATCAAATCAGTTAATACAGATGCTTGACACATTTAATTATACAAAATCAATTTGCTTCAAGATACAAAATTAATGTTGATATGTAATTAATGAAAAAAATAAGATGTTAAAAAGATAACTATAAGAATACCCAGATATATGCTGTATTCCCACTTATATAGATCTGATCAATAAAACATCAACACATTCACTTAGATACTGATTTAATCCATGGATCAAGGCCATATTTTCAAAGTATTTTAAGGATGCCAGGACACTGCAAAAGCTGGAGAAAAGAGCTGAGGAACAGTATATGCTTGCTAAATAAGAACTATGTTTATTCAGCTAGTGAATACCTAGAGTAATAAATTTTTACTTCATGATAGCAATCAGGCTCGCAAACACCCAGAAATAGGAATTAAGGGTTTTAAATGTAGTTATAAAGGTCATAAAAAGTCTGATTAGACTGAGGTACATTTACTCAAAATTTTGAGATTAAGTGGTAGCAAACAAAATAATTCCTCAGACAAATGCACATTTCTCAATATACATATTATTGGGGGAAGGAGAGGAGAAGAATGTGCATTAACTGGTGAAATCCACCAAGCTGCATATCAATATTCTGTTACACCAAACAGTTTGAAGACAAGGGAAATGTTCTAATATAATTTCAGATTATGTTTCATTTGGCTAAAATAGAGCTTAAGGTTGCTTTGCCATATTAAAAGTTTACTACAATAATTTTTCACATAAACATTTAGACTTGAACTCCAGGACTAAATATGGCATGATTATTTTGCTTTTAATCTGTCAAATAGCTAAAAATTGACAATTTAAAAACTACAACAAAGAAAAGTTGAAGCAGTGTGACTCTTACATCATTGAACCACTTCTAATGGTTAACTGTTAGTATTTAACAAATTCAAAGAGTTAATGAATCCTTGCATTCATTCAGTCTTCTGTGCCTTAGCTAGGATGCATAATTACAAAAGACAGCAGATACTGGTAAAAGCTTCAGGACAGAAAGTGCTTGACGAAGTTACAGTTCTCAAGTGTGTTTGGTGAGAGTATAAGGGCAGATGCGCTGATGAAAACCATTACAAGAAGAGTCAATTTTGTGTTAAAGTGTTCAAAGATGTCACCTTAAGCAGAAAAAAAGCTTTAATAATGTCTTCTTTGACTTATTAGGCATTTCCAGAGTCTACGTCATTAGTGTTGTAATTTTAACAGGACATCTCCATATGGTTATTGTTTGTTTCTATTTCTCTCCTGAAAGGAAAACATATAAAGAATTATAACAAAATACTAACATTATTTAAAGACTTTAAACTATATACATATATAATACAAATGATCTATCTCCACAGAAAGTTCTTCAAATACTAAATCAAGTAATTAGTTAAAAAATTATTTACAATTACTTCTGTATACCATAGTGGGATGAATTCCACAAAACATTTTAAATAAAGAACTCCCAACACAAAGACCTACTTTAGGAAAATATAGGTCCTCTCTGCAGCCCTATTTTCCCACAGGATTTTGTTTAAGATAAGAATATTATAATATATTTTGAGGCCTTTCAATGAGGTTTTGATGGTGAGATATTAAATAGATCTAAAAGGGCCTTCACAGAAATTTGAAAACTATTGACTGAAGCAGGGGGAGGAGAAAAGGTAAAGACTTGCATTAAATTACACTAAGGTTACATACCATTAAGATTTCAGGCTCACACCTGTAATCCTAGCACTCTGGGAGGCTAGAGGCAGGCAGATCGCTCAAGGTCAGGAGTTCAAAACCAGCCTGAGCAAAAGCGAGACCCTGTCTCTACTAAAAATAGAAAGAAATTAATTGGCCAACTGAAAATAATAGGAAAAATTAGCTGGGCATGGTGATGCATGCCTGTAGTCCCAGCTACTCGGGAGGCTGAGGCAGGAGGATTGCTTGAGTCTAGGAGTTTGAGGTTGCTGTGAGCGAGGTTGACGCCATGGCACTCTAGCCCAGGCAACAGAGTGAGAAATATTCTGAATTACCATATTTCCTCCATATCTTACTCTCACATTCAGCATATTATAACTTTCCACATCAAGAAATATGATGAGTTGTTAGTTATATTCAGTTGAATGTTGATTTGTGACATAATTGAGAGAAAAATAATTCCTTCTATGTAAGAAAGCAAACCACTTGAACAAGAGTTAAACTGAGTAATATTTCCACAAGTTCATTATTAATCACATATTTATAACACTTCTGTCTAAAAAAAAATGATGACTAGCATTGTACATGCCTACCAATTGAACACATCAAGTAGTTTGTAACACCTTGCTTTAGTGTGTACCTCAGTGGTTTTCAAACTTAAACAAGTATCAGAATCACCTGGACAACCTGTCCAAATAGTGACTGCTGGGCCTCAGAGTTATGAAGCAGAATGTGTGAATTTGCATTTCTAACAAGTTCACAGGTAATCCTGGACTGCTGGGTCCACGAATGCACTTTGAAACCCACTGGTGTTTAACACACTATAAGACTCTCTCACTTTGCTTTTGCTACTCTCATTTTATTTTTGCATGAGTAATATACATTCTATAGTAAATAAGTCATACTTTTGCAAGTAGTCACCTTAGCTTCCCATCCTCTGAGATACCACCAGAAAACTGTATTTTAAATTTCAGAGAGAACCTCAAGTTCCTTGCTAGTAAAGTCCTTTCTTTTTCATTTTAATGCATTCCTAGAACTTGAACAGCAATATTTCATGCAGAAAGCTAATAAATGTCCTAGTACATAAATAAAATTATTTCATAAACAGTATCAATGCGATACACTGATAAAAACTAAAACAAAAAACAAGCACAGCTAGCTAAATACATGTTTCAAAAGAATAAACAAAACCAAAAAATCCAACATATCAACAAAGATAAAAATAAAAAAAATAATTTGGTACCACAAAGCTGTAGCCTAATTTTACAAAGGCCCTAAAACTTTTCACAAATCAGCTGAAACATAAAGTTTAGTTCTCAACTGAAGAAAACAAAATAGTTTTGGATGACAAATTTGGAAGCATGCTCTGAATATAACATGTTTTGAAACATTACCTAAATATAAAATACATATAGGTAAAGTAAAGAGACAAGAGCATACGCCTCATTCTTCCCCATAAAATGACTGATCAGAACTAGAGAAGAACTCCACAAGAAGCCCCAGAAACTACAAGGAAAAAAAATGTGATTCCACTTAAGTTAGACAAAGAGAAGTTTAATGCCAGGGAGATTATCAGTTATAACAGGATCACATGTTATATAAATGGAAGTTGGAGATGCTGTTTCAGTTTGAACTGTAATAACTATGTACTTTAACTGAATCACTAAAACATAGACATTACATATATAATACATCTATATATATAATGTATAATTTCTAACTCAGTGAACAGGAAAAGGGGAAAATAAAGAGAACTTAATCCAAAAGGATGGAAAAAAGGGAGGGAACTTGAAAGATCTAGATTAATTAGAAAGCACAAAATAAGAAGGCAGAAAAAAACATATCATTTATACATTTATATGAGGAGTCACAATAAATGGAGGCTCAGCAATGAAACCACAAGATATCAGCTCAGAATTCTGAAAGATCCCATTATACATAATTTACAAGAAATAAAGCTAAAACATAAAGACAAAAGTTAAAATTAATGGAGACATGACAACACAAACCAAATGAAGACTCACGCAACTATATTAATATCAGACAAAATGGACTTAAAGGCAAAAACCATTGTTGAAAATAAAAATGGTCACTACATACTGAATAACAGTTTCTGAAAAGCTACTAAAATATTAAACTAACAAGACCATTTAAAATATATTGAAAGTTGTCAGCATCATAAGAAGTTGCCAAATTCATAAGGACAGCAGGAGACTTTAACACATTTCTCTTAGTAACTGGTAAGGCAGACATGTTAGTAAAATACAGATTGAACATACAGAATACAAAAAACTGAAAAAAATAATTGCAAGGTGCACATTTTACCCAGGGTGTACAATGAACCACAAAAAGTAACTAAACACCAGACCAGAAAGCAAATTTCAATAAATGCCAAAGGAACAGTATCATACATTATCATATTTTCTGTAAATAAAACCTGGTGTTTTTTAGGGGGAAGAAAAAAAGCAACAGAAAAATCTCTGGAATAATTAATTTTAAAAAAGAAATGAAGTATAAATGTCATGCAGACTGATTAGCACAAACCTATTAATGCCAATATATCAACAAATCTGAAGGATTGTAACAAAATTTACTTTAAAAGAGGTAGAGGCCGGGCGCGGTGGCTCACACCTGTAATCCTAGCACTCTGGGAGGCCGAGGTGGGCGGATCACTCAAGGTCAGGAGTTGGAAACCAGCCTGAGCAAAAGCGAGACCCCGTCTCTAATAAAAATAGAGAGAAATTAGCTGGACATGTAAACATATATAGGAAAAAAATTAGCTGGGCATGGTGGCGCATGTCTGTAGTCCCAGCTACTTGGGAGGCTGAGGCAGAAGGATCACTTAAGCCCAGGAGTTTCAGGTTGCTGTAAGCTAGGCTGATGCCATAGCACTCTAGCCTGGGCAACAGAGTGAGATTCTGTCTCAAAACAAAATAAATAAATAAAAGAGGTAGAGCTAGTAAGAAGTGCTTGGATTTGAAATACATCTGAAGGCACAGCCAACAAGACTTACTGATTAGATAAGGGATTAGAATTAGAAGTACCAATTATGAGTCCAGAAGTTTTAGTACTGTCTATCCCTCTAATAAGAAAGAAGGTCTGGCAAAGAAACATGAGTTATATTAAATTTAAGATGCTTATAAGACAACAAAAAAGATGTCAAACAGGCAACTGGATACATGAGTCTGGAGATAAGAGGAAAGGTCCAGGATGGGAATACAAATTTCAAAGCCCTCAATGAATGGCAAATGTCCATCAATAGAACTCAAGTCCTCCAGGAGTCTACCCATTTTTAAAGAACCTCTGCTTTAAGACCAAAAAACCCTCACGTTTATATTACCAAGATGGACTGTGCCTGATAGTGTTACTATTAAACACATATTTTATATATCTATGGGCATGCTATAGACTATGAGAAATATGAGACTAAAAAATGATGAGCTATCAGTGGTATCACTAACTTTTGGTGTTATTATAAAATGAGGTCTATATTACACAACTGACATCATAATTACATGTACTGATGTATTGTTGGAAAGTAACAAAGAGATAAAGGAAAGTTGAATTACATGAAAACAGCCATGATCCAGTATACCTAGAGATGGACTAAATCCCTAGTAACAGTTCAGAAAAAGTCACTTTATACACATGTACTCTCCTCTTTCCAAAGTGATTCACAGAATTCAATTTTTTCTTTTAATTAATAACTGAAACCTCAAAAAATGATTTGTGGGAAATTCCCTCCCTCACGTACCCTCAACACTTTTCCATTAACAGTACTATGCCTAACCAGGCAGATTCTGAGAATTGAGGGCTAATGAGTCTCTGAGGAAAATACTGGGTAGTATAAGTCTTCTTCCCCACCCTGAACTGAGCAAATAACACCAGACGCCAAACAGAGGATCCCAGGGCAAAGACCAGGACGTCGTGGCTTATGGAGATGAACACAAGAGGAAGTTTACGGGCAACTGTTGTCTTTTTCAAAGAAGTTAATGACAAAGGAGCTAACACTTCCCTAGTCTTCAAACTAGGGAAAAGGTGGAATATAAAGACTTTCTTCAATGTCTTAAGTGGGGCCAACAGCTTGCCTTTAACATCACAGCAAATGACTTATTTTTCCTTCTAATCATCTGCAGGTTTATCACCATTAGGAATATTTCAGTAACCAGACTGGAGGCCAAATGAGCCACAAGGGAAAAGACAACTGTGTATCTAGGAAGCCACAGCATTTAGATGGAAAATGAGGATAAACACCGAGGACACAGGTGCAATAGAATAGAATTGAAGGAAGCAGTAAATGCCTTAAAAAAAAAGAAAAACAGCAAGCAAGCAGACACCTGAGATCCAAATGCAACAAACAAACACACAGAAAAAAACACTTTCTGTGGCTGAGAAATCTGATTTTCAAATTGAAAAATTCAACAGATGAATTAAAGAGGGAAATGGTCACTGACTCATTTATGGTATAGAATATTAAAATCCAGGAAATATCTCACATCACAGAGCAGGAAAAATGAAATGGAAAGCGCACACACACACACACACATACACACACACACACACAAATACATGTTTGTCTCTCCAAGCAGGCTGAGTTCTACAGGTAAGGACTATTTATCTTTGGTGGATTATGGGTAACCTTTAATATTTATCTACTGAATGAGTCAGGGAACACAGTTAAGAACCTGCAGGATCCAAATATATGGTAATAGAAGTGGACTGCTAATAGAAATCTCAGGAAAAAAGACCTGGTAACAGCAGCTTTTCAAGAAAAGCAAAGTAATCCATATGCAATTCAATTTTGGATGTCAGATTTTGAAGTCTTTATGACAAAATAAAAATAATTACTATATTATATAGACTGTTTTTCACAAGTAAAATTATTCACTAGTAGCTTTTTTGTAGCCTAGGATTTCATAATGCTTCTTTCAATTTTCTTGTCTTATTTCAAATGCAACAGAAAGCACATCGATATTGAGTATGTCAAATGTGTAAGATGCTAGAGTTTAAACAGTTTTCAATAAATTCAAAGTTTTCTGCCAAGACACAGTGAAGTCAATTTCACTCAGAAATTAGAGTGCAACATAGTAAAATTTGGTGGAGATTTTCTACAATGAAGAGATTAACTCAACATCTGATAAACGGTATCTATCTAGCTAGAGACCACATAAAAAGCAGAGTTTTATGCATATAATGTTACTCGTACTAACAAAATGGAAAAATAGTAAAATAAAGGTTTTACTATAGTTCACATTTCACATGTAATTGAAAACATAATACATGTCTTTATATAAATACATATAATAGCTATTTCTAAACTGACACTTCAACATAGCTTTCATTTGTACATAACTTCCCTGCTTAAAAACTTTTAAAGGCTGGGCACATGGCTCACACCTGTAATACTAGCACACTGGGAGGCCACTGTGGGAGGACTGCTTGAGCGCAGGACCACCTTGAGTTTGAGACCAGCCTGAGCAAGACCAAGACCCTGTCTCCACTAAAAATAGAAAAATTAGCCAGGTCTGGTGGTGTGCACTTGTAGTCCCAGCTACTTGGGAGGTTGAGGCAGGAGGATCACTTGAGCCCAGGAGTTTGAGGTTGCAATGAGCTGTAATGACGCCACTGCACTTTAGCAGGGGGGACAGAGCAAGACTCTGTCTCAAAAAAAAAAAAACCTTTTAAAATTACTCCTCACAACCACCAGACTTTAGCTTCATGACAGGAATTTTCTTAATGAGCTCTATCCCTTAACGTCTGACACATGGTAGCTTGTTCAAAATGCCTGCTGAATAAAGATTTCTTCAACTCACGATTTATCTTTCTAAGTTTCTCTCTTTTTCTGTACTGCCCCCCACCCCTGCCAGTTTTACCTCTTTTAGATGACGACTTCAACATATCACAATAACCTATGCTCTGAAAGTCTTTCTTGATCCTACCACATCATTCAAGGCCTGGCTCAAAAATCCACCTTGACTTATTGATATTCCCAATCAAAATAATTTTCACTAGAGACAAAGATGAAATTTTTAAAATTAAATAAGGCTTTAATCTAACTTTTTAGTTTACAAATAAATATTTAAAGATCTGATAATCATAAAAATATTGCCCAGGCCGGGCTCAATGGCTCACGCCTGTAATCCTAGCATTCTGGGAGGCCGAGGCAGGTGGATCACTCAAGGTCAGGAGTTCAAAACCAGCCTGAGCAAGAGTGAGACCCCGTTCTCTACTAAAAACAGGAAGAAATTAATTGGCCAACTAAAAATATATAGAAAAAATTAGCCGGGCATGGTGGCGCATGCCTGTAGTCCCAGCTACTCGGGAGGCTGAGGCAGGAAGATCACTTGAGTCCAGGAGTTTGAGATTGCTGTGAGTTAGGCTGACACCATGGCACTCTAGCCTGGGCAACAGAGTGAGACTTGTCTCAAAAAAAAAAAAAAAAAAAAAAAATATTGCCCAGAACACCACAAATTCAAATCAGGTACCATGATTTGATACAACCACACGGTCCATCAATGAAAAGGTTTAAAAGTAATTGTGGCAGGCAGGCAATTTCTGACATGGCTCCCAAAGATCTCTGCATACTGGTATTCAATCTCCTTCAATATTCAATTCAATATCCAATCTCCAATGTATAATCTCCTTCCATGTGTGCTGGACTTAATGAATGACTTGCTTCTAAGCAACAAAATTAGGCAGAGATGACAGGATGTCACTTCTGTTACTACGTTAGAAAAGACTGTGACTTCTGTCTTGCTAGCTACTGCCTCCTCGGTTTGCTCATTTTGACAAACAAGCCTCCTTGTGAGAAAGGCCCATAAGCAGTGAGCAGTGCTAACACAGCCTCTGGCCAACAGCCAACAGAACCTAAGCTTTCAGTCCAACAACCCTTGAGGAAGTGAATTCTGCCAACAACCACAGGAGTCTGCTTCAAGTCTCAGATGAGAGCCCTGGCCCAGCCCTGAGAGATACCAAAGCTGCAGCCTGTGAGATACCCTAAAGCTAAGGACCTCACCAAGCTTTGCCCAGATTCATGAATATACAAACTGTAAACTATGTGTTTTAAGCCAGAGTTTTGGAGAAATCTGTTAGGCAACAATAGGTAATTAATACAATAATTCACAACAGCACTATCTATATTCATTTGACCCATCAGAAGCAAACCCTGAGTATATAATATTAGCATAAATCCAGAACTGTCAGGGAAAGAGAGCTATGGCATCTTTCCTTATCTTCAACAATATTCATTGTATGAGCAAGGTAAAATACACAAAAGATCTATATAGATGAAAAAATGTTTAAGCCATTCATTCCAAGGAATAGGTAAAAACAGTTAAGTGCCTCAATTTATACTTACTGAAGAATAAACCTTACCTTCAATAGCTACTGCTCTCTTTTCATGAAAAAAATATTTTCTTTTCTTGGACACATGTATTCTAAATTAAGAAACTGCATGTCATGTTTAAAATAAACTATTAAAGAGGAATAATTCAATATTTACACTAATATTTTCTGAAACTTAAGATATTTCATATCCATATAAAGTTAAATATGTATGTTTCTTAAGTCATTGTGTATTTAATAAAGAGGAAGAAATCCTTTAACAACACAGGTTTTAACTGTGAAAGTCCACTTATACACAGACTTTTTTCAACCAAACTCGGATCAAAACTACAGTATTCAAAGGATATGAAATCTATGTATATAGAGACTATGGGACTTCAGTTATGTGTGGATGCTGGTGTACATGGTGGTCCTGGAATTCCACACGTATACTAAGGAACAACTGCTACTGAAATTCCATTCAATTTAATGATGAGTGTTCACAATTACAGTATTATTAAAAATAAGGACACAACTGCCAGAAAAATGCTTACTGTTGTCATAGATATAATTATGGCTTAAATAATTTCTTGTATGTTAACACAAACTTGAGTACTTAAGACAGACCTAACATTACCTCATCTTAAAATCAAAGTTGTTCCAAATATGAAAAAAAATACTAATACCAGGCATTAAATCTTGAGTCTTCAGAAACACCCAACTATATAATAGCATACATGACTGATACACATAGAAGATTCTATAAAGTAATTTATGTTTAATACAGATTTTATTACAATTATACCTTGGTTATTTCTGCACAAACTGCAGGGCTCCATCTCTTTCTAGGAGAATAGCTAGCTAGCCATCATGCCTAGCCTTAAGGCAATATTTCTTTAACATATTATCTTTAAACAATTAATAAGGTTACCTTTAGAAAAATAAGAAAGAAAATAAGTGATTTACCCTTCCTGAAACCTTTCCTTCCCATTCCATCTTGTAACATTCTGTTCTAAACAGAAGTAAATCTTTTATATCCTATTGTCCATTTCTACAAATGGAAAAACCAATAGACATTTGTTATATACCTTGAAGGATCCCATAAATAGTACAAAAGACGAAAAAACTCTATGGCATTCAAACTTTGCAAAAGGAAATCTATTAAGATTCTCCAAAGCATTTATTCATTTAACAAACATCTATTTCACACCTACTATGTGCCATGCATTTTTCTAGGAGCTAGGGATTCAGCAGAGAACAAAGCCGGTCCTGTTCTTTCAGAGTTCATGTTCCAAAGCTATCTAGAATTTTTTTTAGCTTCCTTCATTTCTTCAAGACCAGTAGTTCCCAACCATTTCATATCTCAGGCTTCAAGGATCACAATGCCCACTGGTAGACAAGGTGAGACGCCAGAAGTCCTCAGATGCACTGTAAACAATGAAGACCAGCCTGATTCAAATGCACATAGGGTCTCTACTGAGATGTATTTGTTCTAATACAACCAGGTGTTATCAGGCAGTGTTGTTTTTCTTGAATTCCTTTTTTATTCTGCTGAAATGTCAAGTAACTTTCATGAAGGGTATGTGGCCAAGTTCTTATGAACCTGAATTCCTTTATTTTGTTCCCCCCACCCTGCACCCCACTTCACTGATACAATTATGTATTCATCTTTACAGGTGTAATTCTATGCCCAACTCCCTTCCAACCTGAAATAAAATTTTACATTGAATATTCAGGATTGTAAATGAGAAAAATCCTAATGACAGTCTCATTCTCCTTCCTTTGTAGGTAATTTGTTTTTTGCTCAACAAAATTTAAGATTTTCTCTTTATCCTTTTTTTTTTTAATTTTATACTAAACTGGTCACTCAGTAAACCCATTCCCTGGTCACTCAGTAAACCCATTCCATCTGAAAACATGTATCTTTTGGCTCTGAAATTTTTTCTTTAACCATTCTTCCCTTTGTTTTTTTCCTATATTCTTTTAATGATCTTTATAGAGATACCAGACCACCTCCCTTTCCACTACATCTTTCACCTTTTATATTTTCATCTCTATTGCTCCACGTTTGTAAATTTTCCCTGATTTGAAATCCCATATCATCAACTGAATCTAAAACATGAGTATTTTATTGATCTACTTACAGACTTTGTATTTTGACAATCATGTCTAATTTCCAAGAATACTTTCTGGTTTGCTGTCTGTTGTACATAGGAATCCTTCTTAACAATAAAAACTACAATTTTGTTTTATAATTTATCATTTGCCCCTCAATTATGCATTTCTTTTAATGGGTTTGTCTTGATCGTTCTGATATCAAGCTTGATTTGATTTTACTAAAATATATCAAAACTATGTCTTCACATCTAAGAACTATACAAATACTAACTGGCATGGACTTCTCCTGCAGTTCGAAGTTTCACCAATATCTTTTACTCTAAAATAGAGGGCCTGACATTCCAAGTTTTATATAAGCAGACAGGGTATGTTAGGTTGGCTCCTCCACAGGAAGAGTCCTGTTGGCTAGCAAGGCAAGCAGGGGAACTTCCATTGCCAAAATAATCAGGAGAAAAAAAAGTCAGTAAAAAATATCTTGCAATGACAAGATATGGAATTAGCTTTTTAAAGTCCTTGTCCGTTATAATAAACAGGCTCAAGATTTTAAAGAAAAATATGAATACACAGAAGAAATAAAACCTACAATAACCACAAAATATAAAATTTAGAACAATGAAATTTCTATTAAAAAAAACAGGAAAAATTCCCCCCAAACTTGGAGAAGGCAAAAATTTGATGTCAGGTTAGCATAAGCCTTCAAAACTTGTTCCTATTATTCAAAATCGTTATGACAATTTAGGTCCTTCACTTGATCCTAGACTGGATCCTCTACCAGAAAGAAAAAAATACAGGACTCTGTGGATCAACTGACAGAATATTGTCATTTTCTGAGAGAAATATCCTTATTACTAGCAAACATACACTATAGTTTTTTGAGGGAAAGAGCCATGATATATGGAACTTATTCTCAAGTGCTTCAAAAAGAACCATAAAACAAATAGGAAAGGATGTTAGTAACAGGTGAATCTGGATAAAAAGTATATGAATGTTTTACACATTATTCTTATTCTCCAAAACAAATTTATTTCCAAAACCAAAAAGAGGAAGAAAAAAAGATTCACCCATACTGTTGCATGTAACTATCTTTCAATCATTCCACTGTTGTTACTGTAGCACCAGAGTATTTGGCCATTTTCATACTGATGAACATTTGAATTGTTGCCATTTTTTTACTACTGTTGATTGTGCTCCTAATAATATTCTTATACATGTTTTCTGGCTTATTTGGCAAACTTCTATTAGGTATTTATCCCAGAAGAGAACTGCTGAATTATAAGGTATATGAATGTTAACCTTCATAAGAAAATACAAAATGAATGCTCATTGCAGCCCTGACTTCTATTTCCCTAATTTTTTTAAACCATCAATATATGTAGAAAAATATTTCCCTGATTTTTAATACGGCTTTATATACTTATTAGCCATATGTGTTTCCTGTCTCATTAAATGCCTATCAATATCTTTTACCTATTTTTCTATTTGGTTATCTTTTTCTTAAATTGAGTCACAGTTCTCTATATAGCCTTAATACTAATCTTTGGTCAATTATATTCAAATTTCTTTCAGTCTTTTCAAAAACATGTCTTCTTAAACTTTCTTTAAAGTATCTTTTGATGAAAGAATTTTAATCTGGTCAAATTTATCAACCTTTTATTTCACAATTAGTGCTGTTTGTGTCTTGTTTATTAAGATACTTGACTTTTACCCAAGGTCTGCAAGATGTGCACCTGGGAAAATATGACATCCACATACCAGTAGCTTTGAGAAATTTCAGCTAAATACAAGACAGATGGGTTCATATTAAAGAAGACACTAATGACTTGTAACTACTTTTATTTAAAAAAAAAAAAAAGGTGTAAGTAGTAAAGAAAATCCTTGCAAAACACTACTAATTTGTGCTCTTTTTGATGGAGCCACTAAGGACTGAGAATAGACAGAAAGTATATCCTTCATCACTGGGATGCGAAGAGTGTCTGAAAGCAGTTATGCTAACAAAGCCCAAATGCAAGCATATCAAAAAGAAAATCCACAAACGAATCTACAAATTCTGCCTGGACAAGGGATAACAGCATCAGCAAGAAAACTGGGCAAAAACACATGGTAACCCACATGCTAACCAGTTAGTAAGCAAGGGACACTGGTTCCTCCTGACGTAGTGGGTTCAAGCCTACGGGAAAATCAAATACCTAGCAGTATCCATTGTACTGCCTCTCCCTTCTAAATTTCCACAGGCTAATTAATCAGTAACTGGTAAAGTCAAATTACAGCATGATTTGCCCGTCCCACATTTGCAAGGGGAAGGGTACATGCAACTAACACCAGGTATTAAAGAAAGGGGGATGGGGAGAAGTACCTACTTTGAAGCAAATACCTGGTTTGGATGATCCTCTTCCTGGTTCAATAACTGAACAGAAAAAAAGCCCAAAAAGTCTTGAGGCTTTCCCTCATTCCCCCACAAAAGAGATAACAAAACTATGAGTCCAGATCAGTAGCTGTAGGCACTGCAGAAGAATGTGAATAAAAAAGACTAGTATAAGGGAGGTTTGGGGAATTATGAAAGTGTTCTGTATCCTAGCTGACGTGGTGATTACACAAATCTGCAAGTGTTAAAATTCATAGAGCTAAATACCCATTCAAAAAAACTGAATTTTACTGTATGGTTTTTCAAAAAAATCTTTTAAGGATCTGTACACATTTACATGAGTTTTATTTGCATTCTGCCAAAAATGGAAACAATCATCCTTCAAAGGATGGATGGAATAAATACACTGTGGTACATCCATATAATGGAATATTACATAAATGGAATTAAAAAAGGAACACAGAATTGATACATGTAACATCATAGATGAATCACTATTATGCTTAGTAAAAGAAGCCAGTATTAAAATATTATATATAAAATATATAACATAAACATAAATTCTATATCATATAGAATATATTATATATAAATATATATGTATAATCCCATTTATATGAAAACATGGAAAATATCTTATAGGGACAAAGAATAGATCAGTGGTTCAGCAATTGGACGGGACTTGACTATAAAGGGGCAGGTCAAGGAAATTTACAATTTTACTATACGTAAATTTTTAAAAAGAAACGAAAATATAAAAGAAGTTTCAGGCCGGGCGCGGTGGCTCACCCCTATAATCCTAGCACTTTTGGGAGGCCGAGGTGTGCGGATTGCTCGAGGTCAGGAGTTCAAAACCAGCCTGAGCAAGAGCGAGGCCCTATCTCTACTATAAATAGAAAGAAATTAATTGGACAACTAATATATACAGAAAAAATTAGCTGGGCATAGTGGTGCATGCCTGTAGTCCCAGCTACTTGGGAGGCTGAGGCAGCAGGATTGCTTGAGCCCAGGAGTCTGAGGTTGCTGTGAGCTGGGCTGATGCCATGGCACTCCCTCTAGCCTAGGAAACAAAGCGAGACTGTCTCAAAAAAAAAAAAGAAAAGAAAAAAGAAGTTTCTAAAAATGACATTACACAAAGCAGATGTAAGCTTTGAATACAGTTATGTTTGTGCTCAATAAAATCAAAATGAACTCTGGCTCAAGGGCTTCAGTTAAGAAAACAGCTGAATCAGTGATAATGTAAGCAAACTAATACTGATCACTGAAGAACACCTTGCAAATCACAGAATCAACACAAAGCAAATCAAATGGAAGTGGAAAATCAATAGACATGGAAATTCGAATTCTCCAAATGAAGAGAAAAATAACAACCAATGGCACTCAATGACAAAGATTCAACATATTTATTGACATTACTAGAAAAAATAAAAACTTGGCCTGTAGACTAAGGATTAAAGAAAACAATAGAAACTCATATTGTACACATTTCACATATACATTCATATTGCAAAAAGAAAGAAAAATCTTTTTTGCATACAGTCAAAAATAGCTATTTACAAACAGAAAATTCAGGCTAGCCTCAGACTCTTCCATAACATAAAACCATAAAACTATTAAGCAAAGCCTATAGTGCTGAGCTTAAAGATTGTGACCCAAGAATTCTATACTGCATTAAACTGTGGTTCACATATCCTGGCCAAAGAAAAGCATTTTATAGATCTGAAAGAGCTTACAAATGTATTACTACATTATTTTACCTAAAAATAGCAAAATAAGATTCAAAATAAAGCTGTCAAAGGTAGGTTAGACATTTAAAAAACTGGCAGCAAACAATGAAACAATACAAACATAAAATTTAAGTTTAAATCACTGTTATGTATATGGTTACAGTATGTCATAATAGGGCTATAATCTATAACTGTCACAGAAAACTTCTGAGACAACTATATATTATTAAAATAATAAAAATGATAAAACTAGGTGGTGGTGGGTGGGAAAAAAAAAAACTAGGACTAAATTTTCAGACTGAGTATGTAAGAAAAGTGAGAAGACATACAAAGGTGACTGTCTCCTTAGTGGTGGGAGACGAGTATTGATAAGTATTCCTTCCATCTTTGGTGGTGGGGGAGAGAATCAGCCCAACCCACTTCCATGCAATCAACTGTTTAAGACATTGACTGCCACACCAGAAAAAATTTTCCTTGGGGCCACAGTGTTTTATTAGGAAAATAGAATAAAAATTTCAAAAACAAAATGATCCTTTCTAATTTAATGAAAAATTTGTTATTTCTTACTGTTTTCTGTGCATGACTTATATGCATCTTGAAACACAGTTCTCATGGCTCCCAAGGTGAAGGAAGAGACATGTGAGTTACGTATGCTACACAAGGCCATGGGCTCAAAAGTAGCATGACTTAAATATAACTCAGATGGCAGTTAATGTGTTAAGAATAGAAAGCCCCCAAATCTTTCAGTCTCACATCCAATTTCCCAAAGAGATTTCACTGTCTATATATTGCTCAAAGGTATCTTAAAATAAGCACATCCCAAAAATGAAATATTTACTTGCATCCCTCAAGTGGGAGAAAGCTCAATTATATTCAGCAATCCACTTGGAAGGTTCAGCAGAGCCTTAAATAGTCATTTGTATTACTCCAAAGCAAAGTTTCTAACAATTCAGCACAACAATCACTAGCACCAGAATCACCTAGAATGTTTGATAAAAATGTATACCAGGCTGGGCACAGTGGCTCAAGCCTATAATCCAAGTACTTTGGGAGGCAGGAGGATTGCTCAAAGGTCAGGAGTTCAAGACTAGCCTGAGCTAGAGCCAGACTTTCTCCACAAAAAAATAGAAAAATCGGCTGGGGATGGTGGTGCCCCCTGTACTCTCAGCTACTCAAGAGGCTGAGGCAAGAGAACTGTCTGAGCCCAGGAGTTGAGATTGCAGTGCAAAACAAAACAAAAAATTTGGTTTGGTTTGGTAAGGGACCACTAGGGTCCTTACTAGACAGTGGGTCTCAAGAATCTGCATTTTTAAGAAGCACCCCAACTGAAATATATGTGCCCTAAGGTCTGGAAAGTACTGCTCTAGGATCATTATTTCAACATCACTCACTGATGAATGTTAGATGGGGCAGTTTCCTCTGCTGCACACAATCAAGAAATCACTAGATATTTAAGTTCACATACAGCAACGAATCACTGACATTTTACATATAGAGTTAAATTAAGTTTCCACTTTTATTTTAATTTCTACATAGATCTTACCATAGTAACAAACATTATTTACTGGAGCAACTTCTATCTTTACCCCTGCTTCTTTTCAAAAGAAATTTAAATGTTTTGCCTATGAAAAAAGCCATCCATTCTCTCTTTCCACCTAAAAATAGGACCCTGAGTATATGTTGTAGTTTGGAACAGAAAACATCCCCCTGTCTGCCTTACCCTGTGATCAAATGCTGGCCAACGTGATGCAAGCATAAACATCATGTGTAATTTCAAGAAAGTTTCCCTGAGTCTCACAGAGGATAAATAACAGAATTATAAACCAAATTCTGCAGTCTAATTCTAAAGCCTATGTCTTCTCAACTCTAAGCTACCTTCTGAAAGTCAAATCCTCACTATATTTTTGTACAAGTGCTTTAAGTACATAAATTATGAAAATACTTCAAGAGTTTTATGTTTAAATCTATTTTATTTCCCATAAACACAAAATAAATAATAGTCAAACATTTATTTAAAAGTTGTTTCAAACTCTAAACACATTATTCTCATAAAATTAATATGATTTATAAGATTAGTAATTAGAGCTCCTGGCTAGTCCATAAAAGTCTGCTTATTATAAATGGCAACTCATTCAGCTTTGATCAACACTGAGACTCAATGATCTTTTATCACCTGAAGGGTATGAAGAACAGGCAAGATGCAAATTCAGTGTAAGGGTTACCCTTGGGAAGGAAAGAAGAAACAATTCACACTGGGCACATACAAACCCTTTCAAAAGTTGTTTGCAGAGTTCTGTTTCTTAAAGCTAAGTAGTCGGTTTCCTTCAGAATAAAGTTCTTAAATTCAGAATGTAATATTAAATGGCATTAAAGAATACTAATCCACACACCCCACCAGCAATACAAAGACCCCCCCACACACATACAAATTACTGTATTCTTACCCTACGCATGGCTTCCTCCTCTTCTTGACGCTTTTCATAATGTGCAAAGTCATCAAAGATTGAGGTGGTATGCTTGAAAGTAGCAATTATTTTAAGCACTTGCTTAGCTTTTTCTAGGGGTACCTCTTGAGTGTCCCTTGAATTGGTAACTGGTTTGTTGTCATTATTTTCTAAGCGAATATGCCGTAATTGGTTATTGGGAACATCTTTGACAAAGATCCATTTAACTTCAAATTTGCCCTTCCACTTATCCTGAGACCAGACACCAGCATATGCATTATAGTCCACAACAGACTTCATTTCAGCCACTCCACAAAAATGTCCACTGCCATTCACACTGAAGAGTAAATAGAGTGGGCCTTTCCCATTCAGGGAACGGTAAGCTGCATCCAAACGCTTATTACCATGCTCAGTACTACACCAGATAGAGTACTTAATGGAACGATGTATGTCATCCTCAGAGTAGCTTTTAATTATAAACACACGTCCATTCTTCAGGTTCCAATCAAAGTCTTTGGGATTATAGTTGTTTATGGCCTTTAGCTTTTCCAGCACTGGATGCACTTCTACACTAGAAGGTGAAGCGCTAACAGGTACAACACCTAAACCAAAGTTTTCACTGCCCGCTCCATTGTTCTGGTTGAAGCCTGCTCCCCTGTTCCGAGGAGCTACCCAGCGATTCTGCAGCTGCTGCTGTTGAGGCTGCACTTGGTGAGGCTGGGCCTGTGGCTGAGGTCCTTGTTGCTGCTGTGGTTGTGGTGGCTGAGGCTGCTGTTGAGGCAGTTGGCTTTGCACCAATGGTGGTGGTTGAATTAATGGCTGAGGCTGCTGGATTATAGTTTGAGGAGGCAGAACTGGTTGGGTTGGTGGAGCCTTTACCACTGACCCCTTTTCATCCCAAGTTCCAATATTCATATTGTGTTTTATAGGAGGTGGTGGCACAGCAGAACCCCCAATTCCCACATTGCCCTTGGGTTTAAGTTTCGGTTGAGGTTTGGCAGGCTTTCTGGCAATGGCAGCCCAGGAGGTTGGTTTAGGTGCTGCACTGCTAACTGGGGGCACATTATTGGTTGCAATGCTAGTCATACCACTGCTGCTCAAGGCTGTACCTACAGTTTTTGTCACTGCAGCTGTCAGGTCACCACCAATTTTCAGTCCAGTCATGCCTTGCTCAATACTGCTAATGCCAGGCACCTTACTCAAAGTATCATTGCCAAATCCAGCCTGTCCATCAGTAATAGCTCTACCAAGAGAACTAGGTGGATAGCCATAACTGCTACTATAAGCAGAACTTTGTGTTGATTGTCCCTGAGATCCACTTGTCCCCCATGTAGAGAAATCAGCATTACCAGGAAAAAAGTTAAATCCATGTTGACCAAGAAATGGAGGGGTATTTCCTAATGCCCCAGGTTGACTAAACACACCATCCGGTATATAATGATGTTCTCCATTACTCATTTGTCCATAGGTTGTCAGATATGGCATAGGCTGGTCTCCAGCCGTGGACCATGCTGCTTCCCCAAGAGAATATGGAAATCCAATGGATGGAGCATAGTAACTAGGCATGTATGGATCGGACATTGGTGGATAGCTGTTACTCTGCAAAACAAAATACCGAAATCAGTCATGAAATGTCCTCTTAATAGGAGGCAAAAAAAAAAGACATCTGAAAGATTAAAATGGAATATTTTTAAATATTCCATGAAAAACAAAGATGTATCTATTCTAGACAAAGTAAAATTTTAAATCCAGTTTTATCAACAGAAAAATTTGCTAGTGAGAATTCATATTTGAAAATATTTGTTATGTAATTACTTACTTATTACTTTATTTCTGGTGTAAGGGGGAAGCAGGGGTGGAATGAGGATTATTTTTGAAGAGCCAGATCCTCCAGCACAATTTAAAAATACCATAAATTTCTATAGAAAGCTGATTTATAAACTTTGCAGATACAAAATTATCATTTACAGCCAGGTGTATTTTTAATCAAATGTAGTATTCAAAAATTTAAATGCAAGGATTAAACCTGGAAACTACTGTCAAATGACACAGGAATTAAATTACAGTTTATCTATGTGATAGAATCCATTTCAGCCATTGTACAAAAATGAAGAAATGCTCACATTCTGAGAAGAAAAAAAAGATTGAAGATTATGCCTATAGCATGCATCAAATTGGTTTTGTTTTGCTTTGCCTTGTTCCTTTTGAAAAAGAAAGAAAACAAAAAATCCTTATGATTTCTTAATGGTGAGATAACAAATGCCCTGTCTTTATATGTGCCTCTATTTTCCAAATTTTACACAATAAACTTACCACATTTTAGATCGAATTTTTAAAAACTTATAGTGAGTTCATGTAATTTTTTTCCAGAGGCACTATTATATCAACCTTCATTTCAAATAATATATTAATAATTGTTTAGTGACTTTCCAAAAATCAAGGCACCAAATTCTATTAAAAAAAACCCTCAAATTTGCTACTAGCCAATATTTTTTTTTAAAAAAAGTACTTTAAGGATTTCCTTTGAAGATAAGTTTCTTATGTCAAAAAAATAATAATAATAATAATAATAATGTTTTTTATGTCAAAAAGAAGCCTGATGCTAGATTTTCAATCTCTGACTTGGTGCAATTTTAAAGCTCCGGACAGATCTTTAGAATTTGTAGAATTATGTATTCCTATTGTTTTTATTTGTATTATTTTTTATTGTTGTATTGTTATTTTTCTCCCCAAATATAGTCAGCCTTCCATATCCACGGGTACCACATCTATGGCTTTAACCAACTGCAAAACAAACATACTTAAGAGAAAAAAAATGAATGGTTAACAGCACAGGCTTTTTTTGGTCATTATTTCCTAAACAATACAGTATACTGGAGGATGTGCATAGATTATATACAAATACCCCATCATTTTATGTAAGGGTCACTTGAGCTTCTGCAGATTTTGGTATCCAAGGGGAGTCCTAGAACCAATCTCCCATAGATAAAGGACAACTGTTTTCTTGCTTTGCAGTTGGTTGAAACCACAGATACAGGGGACTGACTATACTCGAAACTGGAAAATCTGTGTTACCATTTATTAATTTAGTTGAACACATTTTTCAGTTAGATTGGATAATTATCTATAACTGAAAATATATGAAAGAATATTCACAATATTAGCATGAAACGAATTAACAGAATTTGTGAAACCACCACAACAGTAGCATCACTGCAGACATCAATGTTGGAAATATTGACTGCTATATTTAAATACACCTACAAAGAAAAGCCTGAGGGAAGCTCAAATACAACAATGGTATTTAAAGAAAAATATTGTGAAGAACTTAATAATGAATAAATTTTAGAAGCCATGAAGATGATGCATACACATGTATAATTCAATCCCTAAAATAACTGCTAAGAATAAAAATACTCATAGTGCATCATACTGACAAGAAACTGTGATATAAAACTCTAAAAAGAAGTATAATGAAAAGGAACAGATGTTCAGCCAGCACAAATATATATAACATATATAACTGATTAAAAGATAAAATTGTCTTTACCCCTTTTTAAATAGTTACTAAAGCATATCCTTTTATTTATAATTTTACTATTTACTTCAACCAGTTACCAAATGCCTACACTGTAAAAAGCATAGATATAAGATACTCATTCTAAAAGAAAACCTACAGTTAAGTGGAAAAGACAAAATACACAGGAAGTGAATAAATTCCACATGGGGAAGAGTAGGAGAACTGGGCTGCACTCAGAGGTAATTGGTTTCAATGTCTTAATTTCAAATGTTGGCACTGAAATCTGGACTCAGTAAATCTTTATTTGGATGTGGGAGTGAAAAAGCAGACCAACCAGAAAGTTTTTGTTTTTCTGAATAGTAACAAAATTATACTCATAATTTAATATTCTTATTTCACCATGACAAATGCTGAATTCTATACAACAGTTACCATCAAGTTCTTAATTTGTCTGTATCCACAGTGTAATCCAAGTGTCAAGAAACTAAAGGGCCAAAGAGTAAAGTTTTTAAGTTTTGCAAGCTATGCCTAGTTTCTGGTCTCTGTCACATATTTAGGGTTTTTGCCCACACTCCCAATAACCCTTTTGTAAATTGAAGGTTTTCTCAGACAACCAGCCATGGCTCCTGGGCCACAGTTTACTAATCCAGGTTTAACTGGTTACCTAATCTGGGCCAATTCCTAAAAAAAAGCAAACTCCCTACTGAGTCCGTTAGCTAGTGGTTGTAATCCCAGTGACTTGGGAGGCTGAGGCAGGAGGACTGCTTGAGGCCAGGAGTTCAAGACCAGCCTGAACAACATAGTGAGATCCTGTTTCTAAAATCAAAAATCAAAAAAATTAGCTGGTGTAGTGGTACATCCTATAGTACCAGCTACTTGGGAAGCTGAGGAAGATCACTTGAGGCCAAGAGTTCAAAGCTGCAGTGAACTATGATCCTGCCAACATTCAGCCTGGGTGACAGAGAAAGACCCCATCTCTTAAAAAAAAGAAAGAAAATCCCCAAACCAATATTAGATTAATGGAGAACAACTTTTCATCAATCCTGTCACGCCTACGGCAAAAACAGGCCCAAACTTTCCTGAGTGTGCAGGTCATGATTTTCACTACTTCACCCCTAAATTGGTGATTTTGTCAAAATAATAGTTTAATTTATTTTAAAATGTGCCCCATTAGTTACAAATGCCTCCCAGTTTTGGTTAATAAAACAGAGATGAACTGGGGTCCTTATCTGATTACAGAGATGTTCTCAGTGTTAGTACCACCTCAAATACATTGTAGAAATGGTCTACTTTCTCCTGTTTATCCAACGATCTAACCATTTATTTCCCAATTCTTTTAGTAAAGATTTTCAAGGAGATTATTTTCCTTAGTTCTAAAAGTAACTTAAGCAGATTCCTTTCTAAAGTTAAGGCTTTGGTTTCAGTTCTAATAAAAACAGACTTGCAGGAGAAGTTGAAAAGTAAGGTATGATCAACTGTTACAGCTCTTTTAGAATTTGTCTAGCAGGTTTTCAGTTCTTCACTGGAAACTACCCCCCAACACACACACACACAAATAATGATCAACTAATTTTGAATTAGTATAGTTTCAAATGTAATTTTTGGTATTAAGTGTAAATTAATGCATGTTTTGCTAATATAAGATAAATGTTTAATTGCTAAGTGGAATATCAATTAGAAGAACGTATCTTGGCAGTGAAGAGGAATAAAATGTCTACTCACTGATGATGAAAAATAATAATTCAAAACTTGCTTTTACCTTTTCATCTCAAACAAAGCTGGTTATAATAAGTGTAATTAATCAACTCAACAACAATGTCTTTAGTGAGTCTATTCATAATTTGAAAATTGCTCAATAACAATGAAATTTTACTATGTTCTTTAAAGATATGCTACCTTTACTGGGAGGCCAAGGGGGGGAGGATCACTTGAGATCAAGAGTTCCAGACCAGCCTGAGCAAGAGTGAGAACCCATCTCTTAGTACTAAAAATAAAAAACTAGCTGGGTGTGGTAGCAGGTGCCCATAGTCCCAGCTACTCAGGAGGCTGAAGCAGCAGGATCGCTTGAGCCCAGGAGTTTGAGGTTGCCGAGAGCTATGATAACACCAATGCACTCTAGCCTGGGTAACGAGTGACACTTTGTCTCAAAAAATAAATAAATCCACAGACCATTTATCCACTGCTTAAACAGACACATAATCTGGAGAGGCCATCTAGTATATGGCTGAAGTGAAGCCATGAGGTTTCTAGATATTAATAATCCCAGTCCAGAAGAGTGCAAGTTATTTACACTGTAAACTGTTTTCTCATCTACTAAAAGGAATAAAGATACAGTCCCTAGGCCACAGGTATTCAACAAATAGCAGTTATTTATTAATATAACTGAACTTGCTTCTTTAAAATGTAAATTAATCACCATACATGGTATAATTTCAAATCTAGTCCAGATTTAAGAGTAGAGTCTGGGTACAGTGTATCACACCTGTAATCCTAGCACAATCTGGGAGGCCAAGGTGGGAAGATGAGCCCAGTAGTTTGAGGTTGCACTAAGCTATGATGATGCCATTGCATCCTACCCAGGGTGACAGAGACTCTTATCTCCAAAAAAGAGAACATAAAGTCAAAGTGTGACATAGTAGTCGCAAGGATATGGGCTCAATTCTTTACCACTTTCTTTGTCAGTGATCTCATCAGATCATTTAATTTTTCTATGTTCCTTTGCTGATAAAATGGGGCTAATACCTGCTGCTCTACTCAATTGTGAAGTTTTTTAAAAACAACTTTAATTGCAAAGTGTTGTTATATCAAAGTATTATGAATAATGTCTGTTACCTTAAGATTAAAAGTGCTTCCTTGGAATTTTAAAATCATTTATAATCATTATTCTTTAGCCTTATGATGTAGGTCAATTATTTTTCTATTAATTCAAAGAAAACTTGAACAAGAAGAAAAATTTCATGGTTACTGTTCTGACCTGAGGACATTTTAATACGACTCAATTATAACTTAGGCTTTCGATTATAATAACTTAATATCCGTTTTTACTTCATAATTATCCAAACATCCAAGAAAGAGAATTGGGCAATGTCTTAAAAGCTCAGTAAAAGTTGTTAAGGCATTAGTCACCAATAGTAGTTAGTACTTGTATACAGAGAAAAATGAAAAGTTTTTTCCATTAAGAATCTGAAGTACTTTCAACTCTTGGACTTCTGAATTAACAAAAAATGATGTCCAATATTCTTTCAATGCTTTTATTATGCTGTATATTTTCTTCTATTAGTGTACTTTATGAAAATATAATCTATGTATTTCTAAACATAACAATGTCGTAAGAAAAAGTCATATATGTAATAATATTCAATCTGAATCTTTCACCATAATTTTGCATTCTCTATTCCTATCAGCTAAACTAAACTGCTGATTCATTTAATAAATCCTTAACGAATGGTTACTATGTGCCAGATACTATGCTGGTCAGGGGAGACAAAAAAAATGAACATGATCTCCAAACTGGAGCACTTCACAGATACAGTGAGAAAGACATAAATACCTACAATGTTATAAGTACTAGAAATGAAAAAGAATGCAAAACAAGTACAAAGATGGGAGGAGCAAGTAACTGGGACATCAGAAAAGACTTAATGAAGGAAGTGACACAATGTGTGTGTATACACGTTTGTGCATAAAACAGAGAGATAAATACAAACACTGAGATCATGAAAGAAATATTCAGAAAATATTCATATTTTCAGAGAATAATGGTAAGTTCTATTTCCCTAAGTTCGATGGAAGAAGTTGACAAAAGATAGGATAGAGAAGGAACTGGAGACATTTTAAGGACACTCATATAATACATACATCCACTGTTATGAAGCTGTGGTATTTCATCATGACAGAGACAATATCAGACTTAGATTTTAAGATGGCCACTGAATGGCAATACTGAATTACCGGTTAGAAAATCATTTCAAACCCTAGGGTGCTATATCAAAAAAAAAAAAAAAAAGAAAGAAAGTAAAAGAAAAGAAAAGAAAATCATGCCAACAGGCAGAGACAATGAAAACCTTAACTAAGGACAGTGATGGCTGGGGCAGAAAAATAACAAAATTCAAAATATTATTTTTTATTCTTAATGATCCATACTACTTCTCTGGTAAACATAGGTAGGAATTTAGTTACCAATACATGGCAAGCAGACAAAATCAAATTTCGGTTTTCCAATTTACTCTGCAAACTCATGCACAAATTACATGGCATCTTTAACGTTGTCTACTGAAATCTGAATTATCCAATCAACTTAATCACCAAATTATTCTGAAGAACTATAGAGAATTAATTTTAACACCTGAAGGACTGACATTTACTTTCAAAATTACTATAAAAATTATTCCCTAAGAAATTAAACACTATAAAATAGAAGAAATATGCTGCCACAGAAGTAGAAAAGAGAACAACTTGTTTTAAATTATCTCTGGGTTTGATCAGAATTAAATCTAAGTATACAAAACAATTTAAATCATTAGCCAAAACCATTAAACACCTTTCTCATCAAAACTCATTTTAGTTATTTATAATTTTTAAATCAAATAAAGGGATTTAATTTTAAAAACGTGTATTTAGTTGAAAATGTTTTTAATTAAACAATTATTTCACTAAAGTCAGTATACAAGGACCTTATTAATTACTTACAAAACTTTAAATCTGCCAATAATTTGAGATCACCAATATATCCAGTTTTCACTAATTTGCTATAACAGTACTTTTTAAAAGGTTAATTTTTCTTAATTTTGTATTTTCACTAATTAGGAGTAACTTAAGTTGTTCTCATAACTTAAAGATTCCAGATAATTTTCAATTTTTCTCTACAATAAACCCAGTTTTCAATATCCTACAGTATTAGTGCTCTTTAAAATGTAAATAAATGCATTAAAGATAATTATTTTTAATACTTTGGAAAGATGACTGGGGAAGAACCTATTCAGTACTGGCGAGAAGAGGTAGAATAGGCATTACTGGAATAACACCTTAAAATTTCAAATAGGACATAAATATGTTGATTAAAATATCATCAAGTTACTATAATTTAATTAGTAAAAAATTTTAAAAGCTTCTTCATTTGAATATCACTTACTTTTTTTTTTTGAGACAGAGTCTCGCTTTGTCACCAGGGCTAGAGTGCCATGGTGTCAGCCTAACTCACAGCAACCTCAAACTCCTGGACTCAAGCGATCCTCCTGCCTTGGCCTCCCAGAGTGCTAGGATTACAGGCATGAGCCACTGCACCTGGCCTTAATTATCACACTAAAACAAATCTTTTATAAATGCTTTTGCCCCAACATAACGAATAATGATGCAATTGAAAAAAAAAACTCATGTTGGGTTCACCCTAATGGTTTCCCAACACTTCCTAAAATATTTTTACAAGTGAAACTTATGCATAATTCCAATATATAGCACAGACAAGAAGCACAGCACAGCTCTGGTTGCCACACTGATGGGATCCACTGGTCTCCCTTCCTAAGGTACCTCTGTGCAATGTCAAGGTCAAGAACTCGTGTGACAAAAACCCTTCTCAGTCTTTGAGAACTGTAAAGTATCTGTTACTAAGTAAAGCAAGTAAGAAGATTCTTTCAGAGAGCAATTCTGAAACCATCTTTTACAGTCCACTAAAATTCCTTAACAAAGAGTTTGAACAAGGCAGGAGCTTCGTAATATATCTTTATCTTAAGAAATTCATTTTAAATTATAATTTATAAACTATGAAATCAAGCAGCAAAATCCCCAATCTTATCTGATCATGGAGATTTTTTTGAAAGAACCATATACTATGCCTCATAATATTAGAATTCCTCAAAAAAAAAATTGGAAAACACTGCCATAAGGGTTAACTGAGATTACTATATGGGCAGGCCAGAATATAATAAAAGTATATTTCTTTTAAAACTTACATTACACTTCACGAATGATCATCTACTTTCACAACTTAGGTGGAAAAGTAAATTGTTGAGATCATAAAGTTAGATTATATAAATTTTTTCAATTCTTTTAAGAGTAGCCAAACTTTCACAGATTCTATGACCAGTTTTTATTTTTCCTCATGTATTTATTCCTCTGCATGTATGCTAGAAATGTAACTCAGCAGACAGGAGAGGGTGGTTAGGGAGAAATGACCAAGAGGTAGATCAGGTTGAACACAAACCATCACTCTCCAGTCATGAAAATAATCCTACATTCCACAAACAGGGAACCACTTTTTGTTCAAATTTTCTCTGTAACTGCACTTTTAAGTTCTGTAGTAATACTTGGTTCCTGATTCTTTCATAGTTTTAAAACTCTAGGTTAAAATTTCAGAGTACATTTTGCACATTTCCCCAGCAGACAAGCTCAAATTTCGGTTCTCTAATTTATTCCTCAAACTAATATACACAAATTACATAATACCTTTAACAGTGCCAATTAAAACCTGAATTTTTAAATTTAATAATTTAGAATCAACTTAATCATCAAATTATTCTGAAAAAGTATAAAGAACTATTTTTAAGACTTATAGGTCTTAAAGTGCTTTTTGCTTTTTTTAAGCAAAAACACATAAAAAAGTTTGAAAGTTTCAATCCAGGATGTTCTCTCTAAAGAAACTGGTTAATACTGAAAATTATTTTTTAAATTTGTTTCCAGCAGGAACCTATTTTTAATGACAGAAATGGATGCAGAAATGGTATACAGATACCAAATACCATTGTTTTTCAATGTTTAAATCTAAATTATTGCTGTACACAAATCCTCAAAAGTTACTACTTAATTTGATAAAATTGTCCATGTCTATAATATAGAAACAAATATTTTTTACAAAGTCTATTCCTTAACACTATCAGCAATAGTATTATTAAAACTTTCAGCAATTACCAATGAAATGTAAATTGAAATGCCTTATAAAAAAGAAAATACTACATTTAACCAAAATTGGCAGGCAATTTCAGACAATTAATCTCCCACTCCCCATACACAAATTTCTAGCTAATTAAGCCCTCTAATAGGCTTTTAAGCTATGGAAAGACAGCAATGACATTAAAAGATTAAATTCTTTCAATATTCAAAAAATTCTAACCATAAAAAATACAAATAATGTTCACCTTCAAATCTTTAGAGAACTCTCCTGTGCCATAAACCTGCAATTGCTATCACCACTATGCAGGCACACTAGATTAATTCATTCATGCCATGGTTAGTCTCATTCAACTAAAATATCTATTTTATTAATTTCCTAAAATCTGAAACTGTAAGGACTTACCTGATTTGTCTGGCTACTTAAGTATGGCTCAAAATCATCATCATTTACAGCATCTTTTTGATGAATCGAACCGTTTTGTACTGAAACTAAAAAAATACTTGTATTAGAAGTGTTACAATTATCTTTATGAAATTCACAGTACAAACTATTATTTTTAATAAGTGTTATCATTATCTTTAGGAAACTCACAGCACAACCTAACATTTTTAATATTTTTAAAGCCAACTCAGAAAAAGTAATCCTGAGTTCTTTGTTCGTTTCATTTAGGAACCCTCTTAAGGATAAACTTTATTTTGGATACAAATATTTATGTGCCACAAAAAATTTAGAAATCTTGTGATATGTAAGCCCAAGATTACAGAAATATAAGCCATATGTACGCTTCTCCTGACCAAAAATTTTAAGTAAATATCCAATTTCAACATTGTAGTGAGTAAACAATTATACAAAAATGTTGTAAAGAGTTTCCTAATGCTATATTTGAATCTAAACTACTTCATGTAGTGTTGTCAATAAAAAGATTTCTGAATGCTCTCTCTTTGTTTAAATCTCTGTATGATATGATCTAATAAAGGTAAGAATGAAACAACTATTTTGGATCTGAAGTTATAGTAAATGTCTTAAATGTCTCCAGTAAAGTGACTAAATTCACCTAAAAACAGTATCACAATGAATTACAGAAAACCTAAATAAAACGGGCCCTAATTCTAACCCCCCAAAAACTAAGACTTTTGCATGAAAGTACAAATAAAAACACTAAAGATAACCATTATTCTTACAACACATAAGAAAACTAGTCAGAAAATAATTTAGAATATCACATTTGTTCAGAGGTCATTTAAATAAATGCTCTGTGAAGTTGTTATTCTTTGGATGCTGTCTCAGAGTGCTTTTAAGCATAGACTCTGTGAATGAGAAGGTCCTGGATTTGAATCCCAAGTCCACCACTGAGGAGATGGGTGACTGCTAGTTAGTGACTTTACCTAACTACTGCTCTGTTCAAGGTTATTAACAGTACATACTTCATCTGACTATTAAATGGCAATGTTCAACTATCTTGGATATTATCGTATTAAATATTACAAGATCCAAATAGAACTAAAAATGACCTTAGAACCATTTAAACAGAGAAGCATTACTAGGCTAAAATTTGGTGTGGTGGCACCATGTAAATATGCTTATTCTATACTATTGAAACACATGTGAGATGAAAAAAGTGGAAAAGTTTAAAAGAACTCAGTATCTGAACTTTTCCTGCTAAAAAATACAGTGTCATAGACTATTATAAATTAAGGTTGAGGGGGATTTAAGTTGTGTGCTCCTCTATACATTATTATCCTTCATTTTCCCATGAGTTTATATCACCTAAAATGTAATATTATGAGTTAACAGTGGCTTGGGAGCAAAGACATATTTGAAATCCCTTAGTTTTTTACCATTTGTTGAGTAGCAAAGATGACTCAAAGTTATGATGCTATTCTGTGAAGCCCTCAAAGTAGACCTCTTACGATACTGCATTGCCCTTAGAGACCATAAGAGCAATCTGAAAGTCAACCTGATCCTGGGCTCCACTTAAGTGATTTAACTGTTTTTAATAAGGGCTGCATCAGAACTAGAGTTAAGCTAACTGTGCTCCAAAGAATTTAAATACATAATAGCCACTAGAAATAAAAATGAAGAGGAAGGTGCCTTAGTTTATTTAAAAGGCTGGGCAAATCATTATAGTCCAAGAAATTCTGACATACCTGTTCTCCTTTACTACCGGCTTTATTGCTCATTTATCAAAGATAGTTATGCAGGGTCTATCACTCCTTGAAAAAAAAATGCTTCGCTGCTGGACTATTACATTAATACGTATCAGTCACTATTTGAAATAGCTAACCATTTCAAAATTACAACTATCTCTCGTATCCATGAAGTTCTCAGAAATCCAGTCCATACTAATATAGTCAAAAAGTGCCTACTTAAAATTTATCTGAACATATATTTTACTCCTATTCTTATTTCTTCTATAGTATTCTTTCTCTTCTAAGACGCTGAGCCTAAGAACAACTCAATATTCCTATACACTATGTAAATATAGTCTACAGTCATTTTTAAATGATGCATAAATGTCTATAAAGTCCTAAAGTATTATACAAGGTGTAAGTCAATATAAGGAAAAGATGTTTAATTAAATGTACTTCACATATACTGACAAGCAATTTGCATTATGTTAAACTCCAAATAAGATACTAACTAGCCCTTGAGTTTCATATATTTATCTTCAAGAAATTCAACTATCTTAAAGATTTTAGTTTTTGAACATTACTTAATGACCATCTAATATCTTGGAATCTGAAAGCCATTAAATAGTATTGAAATCCAAGCTAGTTCCATAGTCTGTAAAAGTTCTTCAGGGGGAAAAAAGAACAGATGACTTACATGATTCTTCGCCTGTTTCCTCTGCTCTATGAAGCAGAGTCAAATCAAGATAGAACATGGGCCTTAGGAGCCAGGTGATTCTTTGCTCTGGTCCTGACTACATCAAGTTAGGAAAGTCAACAGATCTGTGCATCATGTTTCCCCACCTACAAAAACAGCGACAATACCATATACCCTCTATCTCCTTATAGGAATGTTGTAAGGGTTAATAATAAAATGAAGCCTAAAATAATGACAGTAAAGTGCTTTGAAATCATTTCTGGGGAGGATGGAGAGAGTATACAACAGAATATTGCCAAAATGCAAGGCATTCTCCACTACCTTTCTGAAACATTAAAACTTAGCCAAATTCGACCTAATTCTTTTAAACTGCAGTTGTATAAAAGGATGCACATCTCTCTGTTGGAAGGAGGAGGAGAGGAATAAAAAGATAAATTCTTTTCCATAAATTTGCCTATTTATAAACTTAAAGACAGGAGAACAAGGCAGCAAGGCCTAAGAATACAAGTAAGGAATCTGATACTTCTATCTGTAGTGTCTGCAAGTAATGACACAGCACACCTTTATTCCAATAAGCAATAATTCTACTTGTTAATAAAATATGAAGTCAGTATTAAATTATGGACCATGGAAGGCTGATGTGGGAGGACTGCTTGAGGCAAGGAGTTTGAGAATAGCCTGAGCAAGCGTGAGACCCTGTCGCTACTAAAAATAGAAAAATTAGCCAGGCATCATGGAGTGTGCCTGTAGTCCCAGCTACTCAGGAAGCTGAGGCAGGAGGATCACTTAAGCCCAGGAGTTTGAGGTTGCAATGAGCTACGATGCCACTGCACCCAGGGTGACAGAGCAAGACTCTGTCTCAAAAAAAAAAAATTTATGGACCAACAAGTAAATAATTACCCTTAAATTTCTACTATCCTTTGGTACTACCCTTGCCAAGGATAATAAAGGGTTCTGATATTTAACATAATGACAATCTAAAATTAATTACAAAAGAATTCAAACTTATAAACATGTAAACCTAGAATTATTTATAATACAAAAACATTTTCCCCTTTTCAAAGAGACTTATGTATAATTCCATTTAGCACCTTCATGCATTAAGTCATTAAGGATATACAGAAAAACACTTAGGAGAAAATCAAAAACACTAAAGCCAGTTGTTAGGCTATTGCTGTCAACTTAAAAGATAATTTAGAAAAGAAATTCACCATCTCTGAAAAGTCAACTGAAAAGGATTATGCTTTTAAAACTTTAATTCACACCAACTTCTCCAGGACATATATTTTTCATAAGCTTGCTAAGTTCTAAACTCAAGATTACTACTCATATTCTTAGACAACTGAGACTGTAGTTTAAGAAAAATAACTTTGCTTTCTGCTTCATAAAAGTAAACAACTGTAAACTATTTTACTAGCTTGAAAACCAAGTCAGCTACGGCAGAATAGTTTTTCTCAAAAACACATATAACTATTGTTATCAATTAACTGGTAGCGCTACCTTTGCCTTGTAATTCTCCTCCAGAGAGACATAAAAATACAAGTTATGTACATGTGTATTTGAACACTTGTAGCATCTGCCATTTTAAAGCAACATAAATGATTACCAATACTTTTAGGCCAGTAGCACTTTTTCCCTCCTGCCAAGACTCCATGCAATGGAGACTTCCTGCACCTTAAAAACAGATTAAGTGAGGGAGGTGAAAAGAAATCCAGCAAACATAATCGCTGGTAAAACAGTGAACTTTGTAATTACAACAATCCTCATACAATAGGAATTATGGCTAGAGTAGCTATTACTCTATTTTATGAAGGGGAATTTGTGACAAAAAGGTATAATGTGTTCAAGCTCACTTGGCAAGTCAGCAGCCAAAAGCAGTACTAAAACTCAGGACTCCTAGGAATCCCAGTTCATCACTCTATCCTTGGATGAAATTATTGTTACTGAACTGAACATGAAGGGAGAAGGATTTCTTGGGAGTAAACCACTATCCAAATAACACATGGTGCATATGTCTAGATATATCTAACAAAAGTGCTTCTGATGGATTAAAATTTTTTAAATAACCAAAAAATATTTATTTATAAATTGTGGATACATATGTAGCATATAGATAATTTATGTCTATAATAGCAAAGATACTACTTGAGTATATCTAAGTGAAATGATCATGTCATAAAGCAAACTTACAGCACTGGCTTACAATGCTGTAGATTCTCTATTTTGTTTTAACAAGCAAGTTAAGTACTTCATAGAACTTGTGTACTTACCTTAAAGCAGGTAACACATAACACTTAGCATTTCAAATAGCCTTGCAAAGTGCCACCTCCCCATAGATCTAGGATAAAATAATTTATGCTAGGCAATAATGACCACAGATTTCACAATCTCCAAGTCTATATACTTCCTAATGGGCAGACTAGCAAAAAAAAAATTAATGGATCATTCTCTTCAAATTTACAAATTTTTAAAAACTCATTTAACATAAATCAATAACATCCGATTCTGAGGTTTATGCTTACAACACAGAAAATTCTAAAAAATTGAAATTCTAAAAATTAAAATTTCTAAATATTTATATGCTTCAATAAAACACATTTTTAATCAAAACAAAGCAATAAATTTGCTACCTAATATAGTGCCATATATTTGGTATGTACAAATTCTTATATAAATTGTTCAAAAGAAATTAATCTATGTATACAAAACCTATTTCTCCTCAAATTAAGTAAATTTGCAATAGAAAATAAAAAGCCTACCAAGAATTTAAAGGGCACCAACAAAGACATTGAACTTACATCTAAAAGGCTATTATAGATCTTATTTCCTAAGTAATACTTCGTTACTGAAATTTAAAAAACAGGAAGCATAATTCTATTCGGTATAATTTCAAGCACTACTACAAATGTTATAAATATATAATTCACTGTAATGTTATTTAATTGGCACTCTCCCAAGGAAGCAGTTACTGTTCTATACTTACTAATGTCACATGACTAATGTCATAATGTTTCAGTCAGCTGACCATGTTGTTTTATATTAATACAAAACATACTTATTTTTTTAAATGCTTTACTTTCAAAAGTACTTTTACTAAAGAGTAAATCCAATAATCCTGGCAGAAACCTCACAAATCATTTCCTTCTCAGCCCCTCGTAAGATACCAGATGGGAGTTACATCTTGCAATCAGAACTGTATAGCAAGATGACATGCCTACTCAGTTTTTTCTCTTATCTTGTTGCCTCACTGCACCTGACTTCAATAGAATCAGTGATTAATAATACAATTTTCATTAATGTGACTTGGAATACCACGTGAGTTGCATGTTCCAATGTAATCCCGACATATCAAAACAAAATGTACACTTTTAATAACATACTTTTCTATGTACACATATACATATGTTTATAGCGCAAGTTACATAACACAGATCGACTGGAAAACTAAAGTATCACTACATGCACAATAATTCCTGTATAACTAAAATATAACTAAGAAAACTATTTCTTATACCACTTCAGTTTCTATAAAAGTGGCTTCAAAACAAGGAACTACCTAAGTTTTGGATAGCACTTGGCTGCCTTGGCCGCGATGAACGTTTACCTAATCCTACATTTCAAAAAAAAAAAAAAAAATGGAGCAAAAACAAACTAACAAAAACCATCCCGCAGTTTAAAAAAAATATCCAAACTCACCTTTATTTCCTTGCCCTTTAGGTCTCTGTGTAGCAAGATGAAAGGTGTGGTAAAAAGGAGAAAAAGGAAGAGAGAAAATGTGTTAATCAAAGACATTATCAAAGACAAGTTATTTTAAACAATCCGCGTAGGAGTGAAACCCACCATATCCTCCAGAGCCACCAATTTCTCAACCACCCCCAGCCTTTAAACCTCCCACCCGCCACTCGAAATGCGTCTCCCAGGTCTCGGCCCCACGTCTGCCGCCCTCAGGATGTGTCCTAAGGCCCCTAAGAGCGGTCCTCCCCCAACCCACCGCAGCACCGCGCCCGCCCGCCCGCAGGCTCCCCGGCCAGGGCGCACGCCCCGGCCCGGCGGCAGGACCGCAGCAACTTGCGCCCGGGGCACCGTTTTTGGGGCCCGCAGCGGCGGCGACGGGGAGGAGCCGAAGCCCCACGCGAGGGTGGAGCTCCGGGGCTCGGGCCTTCGCCGAGCCTGGGGCCTCTGCTCCCTCACCTGATCCACGCTAGTGGCTGACATTCTTCACCGCAACCCGAGAGGAGCCGCCGCCGCCGCCGCCGCCTGGGCCTCTCCCCGTGCACTCACAGCTGTTGGCTGCCGCCCTCGGCCGGGTGATTGTTCTAGCCGCCGCCTCTGCCGCCGCTCTCTGAGAAGCCAAAATGAGGGCCTCGCGCTCGGGAGTCGGCGGAAAGGGCCCGTCTTTTCCGCTTGCACGCTCCTCTCCCCCGTCTCGCTCTCCGCTTCTCAAGTCCACAATGGCGGACAGACTCCCTAGTCTCACTTCCGCTCCGAGCCTCCCTGACCTTCCGCTCCCCACTCTGACGTCCGCGCTCACCTCGCTCTTCCTCCCCCACCCTCCCGCCACCGACCTTGGCCCCGCCTCCGCATCGCCACGTCACCGGAGACCGGACACGCTCGGCCCGCCCCGGGCGCATGCGCTGCGCAGGGAGCGCGCCTGTGCGGCTGTGAGCGGCAACTTCTGGAGAACCTTCGCCGGCTTCCTCCGGTCACCCTGGGAGGCGGCGGGACGCGCGCGGAGTGGCGGTAGCGGGAAAGCTGGCTAGAGCGGGATTCCGTCGCGCTCAGAGCAGCAAGGAGGCTGGAGCGGGACGCAGCGGCTCTCCGGGATCCCAGGGCCTTGGCCGAAGGCGCGGGCCCGGCGGCTCCCTCCTGGAGGCGGGCTGGACGGAGGCCGAGAGGGGCCCCGCAGCCGCGCTCGCCCCCCGGGGAGCGGGTCGCGGTAGCCTGGTCTCCGCTGCAGCCTACGGAGACAGTCCAAGGGTCCGTGGGCGGCTGGCTGACTCGGCCGCCCTTGGGACAGAGTTGCTGAGCTGTTCCCCACGAGTCAGCACGTGCAGTGAAAGTGGCAGGGTTCGAGCTCTGGCACTGAAACATGTGGAAGCGTGTAGGAGGTGCACTGGCCCGTGCTCAGTCTCTCCCAACCCCAGGAACGGCATAGGAATAGCTCAATGCAACGGTAATCAGAGTCAGACTTTGCCACACAAGTCGTGGATTTGAGTTTTGATTTTGTTACTCTCCGCTCACGTTCAGTTGGTTTTTTATGAATGAATAAAATTGCTCAGGAAAGTTAAACATAGTTGCGCAGGGCATTTTCCAGTCCTGAAAAAAGGGAAAGTTAAAGTTTGAGTAGAAACTGGTAAAGTTACCTTTCTAAATGTTGGCGAAACCAAAGGAAGCCAATTTGCAACATTTTGGAACTTTTATTATTGAAATATCTTTGCAATGAAGGCAAAGATTCCTTGCCTTACAGTAATGTGGACTCCATGTACAGACATAATTTAAATGACCAAATCCTTTCTATGCTTCAAAGTTATTAAATAGATGATAATTTAGACAGTAGTTTATAAGGGCAACAATATCTTAGAGGCACTAAATAAAAGAACTGAAACTTGAGAGGCTACTTTTTATAGAAATCACCAACAGGCATTTTTAAGGTCTGGTCTGCTAGCTTCCCTTGCATGTCCCAAGACTCCCACCTTCTTCTTAAGGGGTCAGTTGTTGCACTAAGTGTCTCCAGTTTCCCTATTTTCTCCACTCCCAAACAAAACTTTCTAGTTTTAAAGAGTTTGCTGGTATATGCTATGATAGAGGGGGCAGGGGAGGGGACAGAGGGTTAAGAGATAATATACAAAAAGCCCCTTATGAAATCTTGCATGTCTTGTCTTTGATCCTTAGAAGCATGGCATGGCTTTGGAATTCAGTCAGTTCGAGTTTGAATGCTAGTGGAGCAAAAATTAGTTTTATAACCTTGGGGGAAAATCACTGAAACTTTCTAAGTCTTCCTCATGAATAAAATAAGGTCATATATGTACACTTCCTGGCAGAGAGTAAGCTTTCAACAAATTGTTGCTGTTCCCAGTTCCTTTGTTAAATGATTCCCAAATAGTGATAACTTATGCTTACTGAATGCACATTATATGTCACTGTAATAATCACTTAAATCCTCATAGCATCCTTGTGTATTAAGTGCTATTGTAAAAACTGACACAATGAGATTAAGAAATATGCCCAAAATAACATAGCTGGCCACTGCAAGAACCAGGATTTAAATACAGGCAGTTTGGCTCCAGAGCTTATTCGCTAGCCACCATACAACACTGTCAACATTAAGGCAAGTGTACAGCTAGTGTCACAGATCTTGAGGGGGTAAAAAACCGAGTGACACAGGAAGACTCTAAGAACAGTCTTTATTCTTCCAGGAGGCTCAACCCGCAAGTATCACAGCTCCCTTGGACTCCGCTCCCTTGGACTCCGTTCCCTTGGTCTCGCCTGCTTTTATACCCTTGGTAGGACTCCAAAAAGTGTCCAATCAGGAACAAGCTTTAACATCCAATGAGCAACAAGCTTTAATATCCAATCAGCAACAGTGAGATTCAAAAATTACCCAATCAGGATCATGCAAGCATCCCAGCTGGATGACAGGAGCAGCCAGCCCCACACAGACCCAGCGGCATTCCAGGACAGAGGCCCCTGGGGCTCTACCTGAGGGTGGGCCCCAGCAGCGTGCCCTCCAACCGGCCAAGCTCAGCGCTGGCCTGTGGAGATGCAGAGGGACAGGGAGGCTACAAGCAGCTGTGTCCCAGCGCCCCAACATTTTCCGTGTCATCAATATAATGCTCTGTTTGAGTTTCTGTTCTCTTTCATTCCTGCTCTACAAACTCCTCCTTTCCTATGGCCTTTCTTCCTGCCAAGGTCTGAAGTTGCTGAATGGAATGTTAACTACCCTCAGATATAAGCCTATTTAATTTAATATTATCAAATTTTTGAAGTACATCTGAGAACTGCTTAAAACTATATCCAATGCCTCCAGGAGTATGCAGAAGATATTTTGGGAAATGCTGTTCTAGAATCTAGATTGTAGACGAAATTGCAAACTTCTACAGAGCCGCTGATATGTCAGCTTCCTGGTGAACATAGCACAGTGCAAAGCTTGGAAAGCAGAGGGCAAACTGGATTTAAGCCCCTATTTGCCCCTCAGCCAACCTCGTGCTTTCATGCAGTGAAGTTCCATTCTGCAGAACTGTAACTTCTGTATGACTACTTGTATCAGTTCAAATTAGATTCAGCTACACATGGCATCAAGTCCACAATAACAGGAGCTGAAGATAGAAGTCTGTTTTTCTTTTTTACAAAAGCAATCTGGATGTAGTCAGTCCCAGGCCTGGGATGCTTTAGTGTTAGATATCCAGGCTTCTGGCCTATGGCTCTACCATCCTTGTTATGATATTTCTACTTGTGGTCCAGGATGGCTGCTCAGCTTCTAGTCACCATAATGACATTTCCACTAGCAGAAAACAAGGTGAAGAAAGCACATCTCTGTCCTTTAAGGACATGTTGTAGAAATTGTATTTCCCACTTCTGCCTACCTCCTACTAACTAAAATATAGTTTTCTAAAAATATTTAGTTGAATGAAAGTTGAAAAATATATTCTGGGTGGTCATGTTAAGAAAAATAGCTCAGGCCGGGCGCCGTGGCTCACGCCTGTAATCTTAGCATTCTGGGAGGCTGAGGCGGGAGGATCACTTAAGGTCAGGAGTTCAAAACCAGCCTGAGCAAGAGGGAGACCCCATCTCTACTAAAAATGGAATGAAATTAATTGGACAACTAAAAATATATAGAAAAAATTAGCCGGGCATGGTTGCGCATGCCTGTAGTTCCAACTACTCAGGAGGCTGAGGCAGGAGGATCTCTTGAGCCTAGGAGTTTGAAGTTTCTGTGAGCTAGGCTGATGCCATGGCACTCTAGCCCAGGCAACAGAGTGAGATTCTGTCAAAAAAAGAAAGAGAGGAGGGAAAGGAGGGAGGGAGGGAGGGAGGAAGGAAGGAAGGAAGGAAGGAAGGAAGGAAGGAAGGAAGGAAGGAAGGAAGGAAGGAAGGAAAGAAGGAAGGAAGGAAGGAAGGAAGGAAGGAAGGAAGGAAGGAAGGAAGGAAGGAAGGAAGGAAGGAAGGAAGGAAGGAAGGAAGAGAAAGTAGCTCAGAGAAATCTGAGATATATGAGGTATGTAGGCCCAGAGAGACATGAGTATGGGACGCCACCACCCACATACCCATGCCCAGGGCAATTGTTTAAAGTCACTTTGTTCTGACTAGCCACTTCACCCATTATCTTCATGTTCCTGGAATTTATGATATTTAATGCAAAGAACGATACTGATGACCAATCAATAGCTTAGTAATTTGAATATAAATTTTTGGTAAACAAATCAGGAACTGCCTCTTCTTTTCTTTTAAAAATCTACTTGTAACTGCTGCTAGTCCAACTGTATAATCTGGGCAACTTGAATCTATGCTCCTGGGTTGCAGTCCTTACACTTGGACCAAATAAAACTCTCTACTTATGTGGACAAATAAATCCAAACTCTCAAATATTATTCTGAGCTGAATATGTGTGACCATGGCCCAGAGCCACACTCAAGAAGCCTTGAGCAAGTGATTGTGCCATAGTTGGATTACAGTTTGGTTTTATACATTTTAGGGAGACAGAAATTACACATAAAGTCATAAATCAGTACATGGAAGGCATACATTGGTTTGGCCTGAAAAGACGGGGTATCTGAAAGTGGGGTGGAGGACTTACCAGTCATAGGTGGGTTTTAGGGATTCTTTAATTGACAGTTGGCTGAAAGAGTTAAGCTTTGTCTAAAGACCTGGAGTGAGTGGAAAGGAATGCTTGAGCTAAGATAGGGGTCCCTTAGTTTGCTGGAGTTAAAATAAGGGGGTCTTCTATCTCATTTTATGCTATACCAGAATGAGGTTGGGAAGTAAACCACATTATATTGGGTAAACAAAACCTGTTTAGTAAGATTTCATCCTTTCTAGGCTGACTCACCAGGCCTCTTAGAAAGGAATTTGGGCAAAAGAAAAAGGTCAGAGTTCAGTCCTCAATTGACCTAGAACAACTTGCCTGCGTAGTAATGCAACTCCCAACTGTCCAATGAAAGTGGTTCCATGGTGATGTCTGAGCCATTAGGGAGGTCACAATCTGAGCACTATAAAAGAATACTCAGACCATAACGAAGTCGTTTTTTTGTGTGCCCTTCCTTTTGCTCTCCCTTTGCTGCATAATGGGTTTGGTCATCATCTGTGGCATATGTATCATGCTCTGTAAACCCATTTCTTCCTCTTGCCCTATAATCCTATCTTTCTCTCCTCAATAAACCTCATTTTCATGCTTGCCTTACTTTGGTGTGTCTGGTCATTCTTCAGCAATGAGTGCACTAAAAACAGACATTTCAGACTATAATCTGACACATTGACAATTAGAATTTCCAGTGGTGTACTCAATTCCAATAGTGACCCAATCTAATAGCCCCTTCAGAGAAGAAGCAATCCCAAAGCTGCCTGCATGCTCCCAGAAATCGGCTATGATAGCAAAAGACTCCTTTTGCCACAGCATTGACCAGACAACAACAGTTGGAATGACAAAAGCCCCTTATGAATGGGACTCTTATGATAAACACTCTCAAGGGCTTGACACATTTGGAACAAAAAATCTCAGGTTCCTAGCCATTTTTTTTAATTATTTTTTTAAGCACCTCCCCCAAGGCATTTTTAGACTGGTCACCTGATGTGACCCTAGAATCATGCTCCCATAAATGTCAGAAACCAATAGAGAGCTTCCACTTAGTCAAAGTCAAGCTTTCAAGGACATAAGACAAGAAGGGTGAAAACCTCAACCAGTACCCCTCTTTAGGACAGAATGTGGAAAGACAAAGACAAAGGAAAAGACTATTTCTAGGATGAAAGGAAATAATATGAATATTCATATCACAAAGTACCAAAAGTACACCAGAGTCTCTATACCCCCACACTACTCATACAAATCCTTTATTAATCAAAACCTTGCAGAAGGACAAACAATGATTTTTACCATCTGCTCGACCGAATTCCACACAGAGAGGCCAGGAGCCTCATTGGTAGGGAATTCTTACCCTTTTGCTGGCTCGTTAGGTTCCTGGATTCCCTCCACTGTAGTTTCTAGAAGAACAGAGATTTGATCGCTCTGCTCACTGATTATAAAAGAAAACCATTTTCTTTCTTTTTATGAGTTCATAGGCAAAAGCTGCCCAATTCTGCAGAGTACACCCCAGTGGGCTACAAGGAGGAATTGAATTAGCATTTCCCATATTGGCCAAGACAAAATTACACTACACACATAACAAGGGCACCAATGCCAGTTACTCTGCCCAGTATCCAAATTTTAACCTGGCAAAACAGACAAAAGGACAAAACAGACAAAAAGGAAGGGCACACAAGAAAACAGTCACCCACAGAGTCAGACTCACTGAGTGTCCATTAGTGATTCTTTCAAGGTTCCCCACACAGAGGTGACCAGACAAAGAAAGACACACAAGGCCTCTCAAATCAGAATTTCAAAACTAAAAACAAAATTTCAAGTAAATCAAATGTGGCTTCTCAAGGTCACAGTCCCTTCGGCTCTTTAGGGGGTATCCCCCACCAAACCAGATGCTCTGCTGAGGCAGAGCCAAGCCTCCTGACAAAGCAGAACCAAGCATTCAAAGGGATGGTATCTTGGTACGTGAATCTGCCATTTACCTAAGATGTCTTCCAAGCCAAGTGTCTGTTTCTGATGCTACAAGATGAAAGCACCACGGGCCAGTGACACTTGGCCATGAGCTGAATGCAAAGATTTACCCCTAAGAAAAATGGCACGGACAGCTGCTGGGTGGGATCCAAGGGTAACTATGGCCAGGTGCCAACGTACCACAGGTGAGACACTCACTCGGGAATTTTTCCCCCCTCTGAGTCACCAATAGTTACTAAACCAAACTCCACTCCCCTGGTGCAGCAAAACCAGCCACTGATGCCAAGAGTTTCAGCAGAAGAAAGAACAATTTTACTGCATGGTACCATGCAAGGAGAACAGGCAGCTAGCACTTAAGACCTGAACTCCTTGATAGCTTACAAGTAACAGTTTTTAAAGGCAGGGATACATTTCAGGAAAATGGAAGTTTAGGCAAATTGTACATCAGTACATGGAGCTTATATATTGATTTGGCCCAAAAATGAAGGATACCTAGAAAAAAGGGCTTACAGGTCATAGGTGGATTCAGAGACTCTTTGATTTGCAGAAAGAAATGTTAAAGAGGGTGCGACTTTCTCCAGCACCTCAGGGACAAATTTAGAGCAATAAGTGGTGTTGAGGGTTCAGTCCTTAGTTACTCCTCATTTGTATTTTCTATCTGGTGGGGGTTTCTGAAAAACAATTCAGGAACATATATTAAAATGTTATCTTTTAGTTTCCACAAGGAACTAAAACACCCTGTGACTCTGGATAGCTGGAGGACTTTTTTTTTTGAGACAGAGTCTCACTCTGTCACCCAGGCTAGAGTGCAGTGGCATCAGCCTAGCTCACTGCAACCTCAAACTCCTGGGGCTCAAGCGATCCTCCTGCCTCAGCTTCCTGAGTAGCTGGGACTACAGGCATGTGCCACCATATCCGGCTAATTTTTTCTATATATTTTTAGTTGTCCAGCTAATTTCTTTCTACTTTTTTAGTAGAGACAGGATCTCGCTCTTGCTCAGGCTGATCTCAAACTCCTGAGCTCCAATGATCCTCCCAGCTCAGCCTCCCAGAGTGCTAGGATTATAGGGATGAGCCACCACCCCTGATCTGGAATCTTATTTTTACATGGTATAGAGAAGCTAAATATATTTAGATCTGTTAATAAACAAAAAAATTGAGGAAACATCTTTTTAGAAAATTATGAAATGTTAAACCAGTTCAAAATTACTTATTTCCTAGGATTTTCACTGGAAATAAAGGTTACTAAGATTTAATATTATAATTAATATGTGTAATTAAACCTACTAGATAAATGAGAAACACTTCTGTATACAAAGTGTATAATGAAAAGTATGTTGTTTTTGGTGAAAAAGCTTATAAAAAAGACATGAGGATGTATGTGGGTTTTGCTAAAAGAAAAGTAACTTTGTCAGTTTAGTGATTATTTAAAGGTTATTTCAAAATTTTTTTAAATGATATAGATAAAACTTAATGGATCTAAAAATTGAGAAAAGAAAAAATTGATAAGTTATAAAAGGTTTATGTAAATGTTATTTGGTCAAAGCTGATTGAGATTGAATGGATTTGTTTGTAAGATTTTCTTAAAATTAGTTTTAGCATTGATAATATACTGATACAAAGGCAGAATTTAGTTTTCTCTTTTCAACAAGATTTGTGTGTATTATTAATAAGAGATAGTAAAAGATTTTTGTTTACCTTTTGAATAAACTGCAAAAACAGAAAAGGAGAGAGAGAGGGAGAGATAGATTCTACTGGATTCATGTTGCCTTTATTAAGTCTTTTGATTGGGAGACTGAGTCTCCTCTCTATCAAAGAGTGAAGGTTTTTTCTTTTTGGCTCAATGAATATCTTTTTTTATAGTTACCTGTGAATCTATTTTTGTAAACCTAACACCCTGGGAGGCTGAGGGGGGAGGATCACTTGAGGCTAGGATTTCCAGACTGGCCTCAACAAGAACAAGGTTGCAGTGCGCTATGATACCACCATTGCACTCTAGCCTGGGTGACAGAGTGAGACACTGTCTCAGATAAAAAGAAGAAGAAAAAAATCCCAGCAGGAGAAGGAATTGTGGGATTAAAGAGAAAATTGGCTGTGAGTTAGTGATTGTTGAGGCTGGGTGAGAGGTCCCTGGGGATTCATTTTACTCTTGTCTCTACGTATCTATTTGAAATTTTTCATAATAAAAAATTTAAAAGAAGAATTAGCTTATAAAAGCAAATGTAGAGTTGATTCTGATTATTCACAATAGTTAGGTCCAACATCGAATCAGGGCATATGGAGCCATTGCTCACAGGTGTAATGCAGGGTTAGGTTCCTGCTACCCTCTGGCCACAACGTTTTCCATAACAGACCAGTTACCTTAAACATAATCTTTTATATTTGTATCTCTTGTTTTATTTGTGTTTAAAGACAACTTATTGAATATAAATTATTGATTCATTAATATTGAACTCGTGGCTAACAGCACCGTAGTCCCTGCCTGAACAAGGCTTGTCTAACATCCTTATTTTCTCCAAAAGGCACATGAATTTTTTTTTTTTTTTTTTTTTTTTTTTGAGACAGAGTCTCGCTTTGTTGCCCAGGCTAGAGTGAGTGCCGTGGCGTCAGCCTAGCTCACAGCAACCTCAGACTCCTGAGCTCGAGCAATCCTGCTGCCTCAGCCTCCCGAGTAGCTGGGACTACAGGCATGCGCCACCATGCCCGGCTAATTTTTTTTTATATATATATATTAGTTGGCCAATTAATTTCTTTCTATTTTTATAGTAGAGATGGGGTCTCGCTCAGGCTGGTTTTGAACTCCTGACCTTGAGCAATCCGCCCGCCTCGGCCTCCCAGCGTGCTAGGATTACAGGCGTGAGCCACCGCGCCCGGCCCTCCAAAAGGCACATGACAGCCTCTTGCACTTAGGAACACTAGATAGCACTTCAGCACAACACTTGGGAGTCATTTTGAACAATGAAATCACCAACAAAAATGTGAAAAATGTGGCACTAAGACCACAAAAAAGGAAACTTGTTTATAGTATGAGAGCTCAAACAAGAAGAAAGAGCATCACTTGGCTTAAGTTCAGCTGGGAACTAACTTGTGCCTCCTCCAGCAACACAATTTCATTTTCTTTGCTGTTCTTTGCATGCATATGTCTGTAACCATGAAAGCACTGGAGTGTTGATTTGGAGCTTACAAATAGATTTTCACATGCAGGCATATTTGCAAATACAGAATCTGCAAGTAATGAGGATCAACTGTGTTTAAAGTCACAAGCACAGTGATTGGCACATTGTAAGTGATAACTAAGTGTTCCTTCCCGTTGATACAGACTATGACCCTGAATTATTAAATAAAATTTTGTATGTATACTGTTGTTCTCTGAGTGAGTTAAATATATTAGAAAGCAATGAGTAGATATTGTATGACATGTTTGGTTAAATATTTGCAGGTTAAAAGTGGTAGTTGGGTCATAGAAAGTTAATTGTAACCTCCTAGCCTATGAGAAAATCGAATTTAACTTAAATGTTTTAAAATTGCAACACTTTTGTCTACTAAATACACCAAAAGCTCAAAGACATGTTATTAAATGAGATTCATGCTTTCCTGAATTTCACACACACATCAAATATATTTTTTAACTAAAGTTAAGGTGGAAATACCAAAGAATTCCAGTTGTATTTTTCAAAAGTATTTTTTAATTGGAAACTTCAAAGGAAATATATTGATATTTCTGATATATCTAGCATAAACAATGAAATTAGATTTCAATTGTAAAAGAGTATCAGCAGACCATGCTTATAAATGTCATTCAAAAAATGAGAAAAATTGCTGGATTTATAAAACCTTGAGTATGTTAATTAAATATTGTTTAACAAAATTGAGTGTAAAGTTCCTAAAATTGACCAAAAGACTTCTCTTTTAGTAAAAATAATATTTTTCTTTTTTTCTCTCTCTTCTTTTTTTTTCTTTTAGAACGTGTGGCAAGAATTAATATTTTTCTTATTAATTAATCAAATACTGAATGTCTTCTGTGACCCTAGCACATTTTGAGGCACTTTGTAGGGGGCAGGAGGAGGCAAAAAAGACACGAGATGATCCTCTTCCTCAAAAGAACTTGTCTGGTTGTAAAGATAAAACATGCCATGTTAATGGCTCACTCGGATAGCAACTGACAGTTTTTAGGAATGCTTTTTGCATACATTCTTAAACAAGCATAATATCAGTCCTCTGAGGCAGGACAGGTGGTATACAACCCATTTGCAAAAGATTGTACCACTCAGAGTGATAGAACTACAACTAGAACACAGATTTTCAGATGTTTGGGCCAGTTTTCTGAACAAATTATAGGCAATTTTTTTGGAAAGGCCTCTGTGTTTTCCAGAATAGTAAAGTTCATATGCTAAGTGCCATAAGAATTTTAAGGGGTCAACAAACCTTACAAAGGCGCCTTGAAGAGTCGATGGCATTTATATGGGCAGTGAAGAGGAAAATGCCGAAGGTGGGGCGTGTTGAGAAGGAGCAGGAAAGCAGGAGCTCCGCAGTGGTGGTGTAAGGGGAAGAGAATGGCAAGAACCCAGGAACTGAGGATTTATGAAGAAATGTTCATTCTCCCCAGGCCACCTTAGGAGCACTCTAGCACAGAAGGCCCGTTCCTCTTACTCTGCCTCAGCCCACACCCCCAGTAGTGAATGGGGTACCCGACAGGAGAGGTCTGTCCCAGGGTCACCAAAGCACAGCCCATGGGAATTAAGTTACCACCGACTTCGGCCCTGCTGAGTGGGTACAGAAATAAGCAGCCCTGCCCTCCAGCTTCAAATCAAAGTGCTCACCTCTCCCTTGTGGCCAGGGTGGCCCACGGGCCATGGGTGTGATGGTCCTTAGAGGAAAAGGATCGGGTGTCTCAGGCTTAGGATACAAAGGGCCAGAGGGGCCAATGCAGTGACTGCAGCTATTTCTCCCACTACAAGAGTGACAGTGCATTGGTGAAAAGGAAAAGTGATATATGGGTAACTGGCTGTGGTCCACACACATGAATAGAGAATTGCAAACTGTAGATGGCTACAGAAAGGGCATTTTTTTTTTTAACTACTTAGCAACACTGGTGAAATAATCAATTAATTTGAGGGCCACAGTTTCCAAAATTCTGTAAGGAAGTGCTTGATATTGTGATCCCAATTGTTCCTTCGGACAGGGCCGGTTTGCAGATTGCTCTCTTTATAAATGCAGGCTTCTCTGCCGAGAACATCCTCCCACACCTGTTAACATTTTTCCATTTTCCAAGGCCCAACTGTTAAACTTTTCCTATAACGCCTTCTCTGATCTTACCAGTCAAAACTAACCATTCTTGCCTCAAAACATCCACAGTACTTTTCAAACAATAAATGATTATATCAATCTGACTCATAAATATGATTAATGGGCTTATAATACATACAGCTGATGTGTGCTAGGTCCTTTACACATGTTATCTTAGTCCTCACTGCAAGTATATCTTCACTGTACACATGAGACAACTGACATTTGGAGATAGTACCTAACTTGTCACTTGAGTAGTGACATGCCATATTAATATATAGGTTTGTAATGTGCCAGTAAACACTCTCACGTTGGTTAGTAATGGTGTAAAAAGGACAACAGTGACACAGACTCTGGAATAGAGACTGTTCAGGAAGGCTTCACAAGGTCATGGAGGCCACATGTAAGTGATTAAAAGGACAGCCTCTGGGGTAGGACCCCCTGATTTTGTGCCCTGGCTTCAGTATTTACTAGCTGTGTGATGTTGGACTCATTCCACCATCTCTGTGCTTTGGTTTTACACCTGCCTCTTAGAATTCTTGGATAGACAGAATGAGTTGTGAATATGTACAATGCTTGACACTGTCCCTGGCACTGGTAAGCATTCAGTAAATGGTATTAGCTATCGTCATCATCAACATTAAATATTAACATGTGCTAAGATGTTTAACAAGAGCTCCAGAATTTTACTAAAAAAATCTGGGTTCATGTCCCAAGTCTGCCTTTTCAGAAAGTGGGTCTTGACCAAGTATTTAACATACTCAGTTCTAATATCTTAAGTTTCAAAAGGGAGAAAAATATATTAGGGTTGTTTTGAGAAATCACATCCAAAAATACTTTGCCAAACTATTAAGTGGTTTACAAATATGTTGCATCAATAGTATATATTATAAACTAATCTTTAAATATTTTGAATATTTATATACTGCTCACCACTTAGGTTTAAAAAATACTAATACAATCAGGCATGGTGGCTCACACCTGTACTCCTAGCATTCTGGGATGCCAAGGCGGGAGGATTGTTTGAGCTCAGGAGTTCGAGACCAGCCTGAGCAAGAGCGAGATCCTGTCTCTACTAAAAATAGAAAAAAATTAGCTGGGCAACTAAAAATATATAGAAAAAATTAGCCAGACATGGTGGCACATACCTGTAGTCACAGCTACTTGGGAGGCTGAGGCAGGAGGATCACTTGAGCCCAGGAGTTTGAGGTTCCAGTGAGCTAAGATGACGCCATGGCACTCTAGCCCAAGCAACACAGTGAGACTCTGTCTCAAAAAAAAAAAATACTAATCCAAATTTGTGTGGCTAATGATGAAAAATTTGAGGTACATAAAATATCTTTTGTCTTCTTACTTTATAGGATGTTAATCACTAGGTATTAGCTCACTGTATAGAAAATAGTGACTGTTGTTTTAATTGTGACAATTCAATCTTAAAGTATTTAGAGGCCATAGCGGTGGCTCACACCTGTAATCCTAGCACTCTCAGAGGCTGAGGCAAGAAGATTGCTTGAGCTCAGGAGTTCGAGACCAGTCTGAGCAAGAAAGAGACCCCATCTCCACTAAAAATAGAAAAAATTAGCCGGGCATGGTGGCCTGTGTCTGTAGTCCCAGCTACTTGGGAGGCTAAGGCAGGAGGATCGCTTGAGCCCAGGGGTTTGAGGTTGCAGTGAGCTACGATGACGCCACTGTACTCTAACTAGGGGGACAGAGAGAGACCCTGTCTCAAAAAAAAAGAGAAAAAAATAGTACTTAGAACATAGGTGTTATGGGTTGAATTGTGTCCCCTCCCCACAAAAGATACACCGACATCCTAACCCCAGTACCTCAAAATGTGAACTTATTTGGAAATAGGGTCTCTGCAGATGTAATTAGTTAAGATGAAGTCATACTGGAGTAGAGTGAGGCCTTAATACAATATGACTGGTGGAGAAGAGACACACAGACACACGAAGGGAGAAAGCCATGTACTGACTGGGGCAGACTAACATGAAGTGGTTGTAAGCCATGGGACAGCAAACCACTCAAGCTAGGAAGAGGAGAGATTCTCCTTTACAAGTTTCAGAGGGAGCAAGGCTTTGCCAACAGCTTGATTTTGAACTTACAGTTTACAGAACTGTGAGAGAATACATTTCTATTCTTTTGAGCCACCCAGATAGTAGTACTTTGTTATGGCAGCCCTGGAAGACTAATGCTATACCCTATGAATCTCCTTCAAGAATGCCAAAGGATCTTAGTTTTGAAAAAATAAGAGGATACATTTTGAAAAATTAAAAAACTTATAAAATAAAGTGAGAAATAATAACAAAATACTGCATTGGACCAAACCAGGAATCTAAAATTCTATGAGAGGCAGTGAAAGATCGTGGAAATGCATGCATTTTTCACTTACATACCTGGCTTTAAATCCTTGCCGAGCCACCCCATAGCTCTGTGGTCTGAAGTAAATTATTTAACACTTCTTCAGTTTCCTCATTTTTAAAATGGAATCACGGTGACCACCTCACAGCCTTGCTGTGAATCATGTGTCCAGCGCCTGGGGCCACTCAGGGACTTCCCCAGTTGTAGTTCTCTCTGAGAAAATGCCAGGGAATGGTCTATAAAACAGCACAGTAATTGCGCTTTACCACATTCTCATATTAACAACATGCAAATAATCCTAAATTCCTCTTTTGTAACCCATCACCAATATTTCTTTCAGTAGTCAAAATTTCTCTTATGAATATTAAGCAGAATACTGATTTTGCCATATTTATCACTTTCCTTCCAAACAATCTCATCTTTTTGTTGACATTTTCCTTTTGCTTCTTTTTTTTTTCTTTTTTCTTTTTCTTTCTTTCTTTCTTTTTTTTTTTTGAGACAGAGTCTCACTCTGTTTCCCAGGCTAGAGTGAGTGCCATGGCATCAGCCTAGCTCACAGCAACCTCAAACTCCTGGGCTCAAGCGATCCTTCTGCCTCAGCCTCCCGAGTAGCTGGGACTACACGCATGCGCCACCATGCCCGGCTATTTTTTTTTTTTTTCTATATATATTAGTTGGCCAAATTAATTTCTTTCTAATTATAGTAGAGGTGGGGTCTCGCTCTTGCTCAGGCTGGTTTCGAACTCCTGACCTCGAGCGATCCGGCCGCCTCGGCCTCCCAGAGTGTCCTTTTGCTTCTTGATGATCCTTTTTCCATATTCAAACAGCAGCTACAGTCTTCTGTTTGCACTCAGGGAAGGCATTTGGCTACAGAAAAAGAAAAACGATTAGAGGGAGTCTTTTCCTGGTTTTTGAGTTTTAAAAGCGGAGAACTAATGAATTGATGAAAGGGTTGGAAGATGTCATCAGAAAATACAGGTCTTTCTCTTCCATAGTTCTCTACACTCTTTACAAACAAGAATTCTCAAGGTTGAGGAGTTTGGAGTCCGAGAGGAGAGGCATGGCAGGGCTCTGGAAAGAAGCTTCCCCTCCTGAGCTCCAGGGAACACAAGCCCAGGTGGGTGTGTGAGTCTCACGTTTTTACTTCCAGGGTGGCCTCCAGGGAGGCATCGAGACACAAAGAAAGCAGCTGTGTGCTGTGTCCACGCGGATGGGGGCTTAGACAGCCCAGTGGGAGTTCCCTGGGCCCTGTTGCAAGACTCAGTTAGCAGCACAAGTCCTACAGATGGAGGAACAGGGAAGTAGAGGAGAGAACCCCTGGCTTGAAGGAGTAGTGCAATAGGAACAAGGAAGCCTCCAGAGACACCTGCTTGAACTAATTCAAATGGCCAAATGGGGAATGAGTATCTCAAGTGACTGAGAGAATGATGACATTGAGGATGAAAGTTTCATTTCCATAAGTACCTTGGCTTCATGTAATCATGAGAGGAAACAGAGGGAAAGACAGCAAGACGCCAAGACAAAATTTCTGCCAGCTTCCTAAAATAATGCCTTGAAATAGAAAGCAAGGGGCCAGGTGCGGTGGCTCACGCCTGTAATTCTAGCACTCTGGGAGGCCGAGGTGGGCGGATCATTTGAGCTCAGGAGTTCTAGACCAGCCTGAGCAAGAGCGAGACCCCCTCTCTATTAAAAAAATAAATAAAAAGAAAAAAGAAATGGAAAGCAAGTTAAACTGTAGAAATCAAATTATATATATATATATATATATTTTTTTTTTTTTTTTTTTTGAAATGGGATCTGGCTGTGTTGCCCAGGCTGAACTTGAACTCCTGCATTCAAGTGATCCTCCTGCCTCAGCCTCCTCCTGATTAGCTGGGGGCACAGGCCACCTTGTAGGGCAAGTTATATGTCTCGCATGTCCGAATTGAAGGTGGAGATTCTAGTCTGATTTATATGTTTGGTCTATAACGCTCAATTTAATTTGATGGATATTTATTGAGTGCCAAGTATGCACCAGGCAGTGTCCTTGCCCACATGATATTTACAGTCCGGCGGGAAGGCAGGTACTAAAAAATAATTATAAGTCAAATAAATGTTACCAAAAGGGAAGTACATGGGAGCATATAGGAAAAGTATTTCAACTTTAAATGGTATGATAAATGCCTTCTTGATAAAATTTGATCTAAGTTGAAACATGAAAAAGAAGAATACCCAAAGCAAATGTAACAAATGTGACAGGGAGAAGAGTAGTAGAGGGAAGATATTTCAGAGTTGAGACTGGAATCAATAAGGCTAGAGCAGAGAGGGCAAAAAGAGTATTCATGTGTAGGGCTTAGAAACGTTTTTAGATTTTTATTATATATACAATAAAGAAATATTCTTTGCTAGGTAAGTTGGCTGCAAAATAAGGTAACGTACCATATATAAGTGTAAAACAGGGAGAAAAGTGTAGCTATTATTTACAAAGCATTCTATCACAATGTTCCAAATTAACTTGTTGTGAGAGTTTGAGAATAAAAGTATAATACTTTCACTCCTACACTCTGTCCCTCCCTCTAGACATTATCCGTACCTTAACATTGTGTCCAGATGGCGGTTCTCTTAAGGGCTTAGAGACTAAGTACCCTTATAATTATGTCACTATCTGTTACAATGTTGGATGGTGTTTACAAGCTAAGATGAATTCAGAACTTTAAACCACTTCCGTTGTAACACATTACATTTAAAAAGTTTCTTTCTCTCAGAATATGATTATGTGTTTTACTTCTAAGTTGGGGATCTTCAACAACACGTTTATATGTTATACCCATGTGGGTTGGAAATTTAGAACTTAAAATGTATTCTTCCATTAAACTAATATTATAAACTGTGGCCTATACAAGGATATGTGTCCTGTAAGGTTGCTGAACTAATTTATTCTGCTCTTGACTTTTGATTGTCGTTGCTTCATGAAAGTTTTATTTTCTTCTTTCTGTTTCTGTTATTTCTGTTCTTTTTTAGTTCGCATTCCAAAATGTGTTAATTTCCCAAGCCCTATCTATTATACTTCCAAATATTGCTCTAATATGTCATCTTATCCCCACTCCCACTGCCACGTGCTGAGTTTCAGCTCTCATCATTGCTTGCTTTGACTCCTGCCTCTGGACTGCTTCTGTGCTCTCTGCCATCAGTCATCCTCCACCCTGCTGCCACAGTTTCGCGTGAGTTGACATACTTCCCTCCTGAAATCCCTCATGCTTTCCCTGCACCTAGAGCATTGTCTCCAAACTTCACTAAACCCATGCCCATACCAGAAAAACAATTTTGGACTCATCCCCAATGTAATTTTATTTATTTTTTATAATTTATATACTTGTATTATTGTACTAATATTAGGCCTAATTTAAATTATATTTTAAGAAGAAAATTTTAAAATATGAGCTAAAATTAATAAGAATTATAATTTTATCTTACTGTAGAGCACCTGTATTGAGCACAGCCACTCCATGTACCCATCTTCTTTAGGTCTGCCTCCTAACTCCCACCAACTCACATGCACATAAGCTTTGTCTTCTAGCCTCAGCACAGCGCTTAGAATTCTCTCAATGTGCCGTATTCACTCTAGGCTCTGTATCTTTGCACAGGTTGTTGCCTCTATCTGGAAGTCCTTTTACACTCCCCTTCTCAGCCACTTATTTGCCTAACACATACTCATCCTTCAGGGCTCATTTCTATTATTGTGTGCAAGGATATCTTCCTTGATCCTCGCAGACAAGGTTGGATACCTTTTCTCTGTGTTTCTATAGCACCCTGGGAATCTTTTATATTGTCTGTGTCCCTTAACATTCCTCGAGGATAAGGATCAAGTATTTCATCTTTCATATCATCATTGGCTAGTATAGTATTCAGCACATAGTGTACCATTACTATAAGGCTGAAAACAATTTGAACAAACATATTTTGGAGGAAAGCAAGCTGGTCAACATGTCATTTGGGTGATGAGAATGGTTTTGTAATGTTGCTTGCATCTTTGAGCATTGTTGTCCATTTTTGTCTTCCCCCCAGTGGCAGAATTGTTCTTTTTTTTTAGTACTGTTTTTTTGAATTAAATTTTTTTTATTTCAGCATATTATGGGGGTACAAATATTTAGGTTACATATATTGTCTTTCCCCACCTGAGTCAGAGCTTCAAGTGTGTCCATCCCCCAGACAATGCACAACTTACCTATCAGGTGTGAATATACCTATCCCCTCCTCCTCCTCCCATTGCCTGACACCTGATGAATTCAGAATTGTACTTTTTAATACTAACTTACTTTCATCTAATTTTAACTACTCTCCATTCTTTGTCATTTCAAACATTTAGGACAACCTACATGTCCAATAGTTGGTAGATTGCAAAAGAACGTGTATGATATTGGGTTGTAGAAAAATAACACATGAATTTTATATAAAAGAATCTTGAAGAATATAATCTCAGGTATCAATAAAAATATTTTACTACAAAACTAGGTTTGCACTATTCTTGATCCTTACAAAACATCAAAACAATAAGCAAACACAAACAACGCACAAGCAAATAAGTAAAAGAACAGTCAAGTTGTCACTATTCTAGAGACAACTACTATATAGGAGAGAATGGAGAAAGAGAAGATATCTATATGACTTGGAGATTAGTGACCTGATTAGGAAGAGGGTACTCTTTCTTTTTTTTCTTTCTTTTTTTTTTTTTCTTGAGACAGAGTCTCACTCACTTGCCCAGGGTAGAGTGCAGTGGCATCAGCCTAGCTCACAGCAACCTTAAACTCCTGGGCTCAAGCAATCCTCCTGCCTCAGCCTCCCAAGTAGCTGGGACTACAGGCATATGCCACGATGCTCGGCTAATTTTTTATATATATTTTTTAGTTGGCCAATTAATTTCTTTCTATTTTTAGTAGAGACAGGGTCTCACTCTTGCTCAGGCTGGTTTCAAATTCCTGAGCTCAAATGATCCTCCAGCCTTGGCCTTCCAGAGTGCTAGGATTACAGGCTTGAGCCACCACGCCCAACCTACTTCTGCTAAATTCTTCCCTAATAGTCTCTTGACTTTATGTCTATGCACAATTTATTTCCTACAATGATTGCCACCATTCTATTCTATTCTGTCTATTGAAATATGTTCATCTTTCAAAGCTCACTTAAATGCTTCCTTCTCCTTGGAGTCTTCACTTCCCACCCCACTCCTACCACCCAGTACAAGGAATCTCTTACCTTTGAACCTCCATACAGCACATTTTATTTACCAATGGCCTATACATCCTGGTAGTGTGGAAAGGGGCAGAACAGTGAATTGCAATATGTGCAGTGCTTTGTAAACTGAAAAGCATTGTTGAAATGTGTGATGCTACTATTGTTCATACTCAGAAATAGACTGTAAGCTCCTTTAGGGCAGAGACCATATTTTATTCAACTTTTTGTCCCCATTGCCTAACATGATGTCCAGTATATGATTATTTAAGAAATATTTACTAAATAGCATATAGTAGTCCTCTTCCACCTTCCCTGGTACTGATTCTTTAAGAGTGGCCAGGAGTCTTAAAGAAATGCTTCTTGTCTTTGCTAAGCTATTATCCACAATATTATCAGCCTCTGTGCTGACTATGGATGAGGGTAAGATATTCATCTTCCCAAATGAGTTTGCGAAGTGTTGGTATATAAAGTTTATTTCCAGGCATTATGCCTGACTGTCTACTCTTTGATTAATAGACAATGAGAAGTTTTCCTGGCCAAATAAGAGCTGCCCAAACTAGAGGTGCAGGCAATGGTTCTCTGGGTGGCACATTCCAAGGCACCTGAATTCACTTTGAAATATCTGCTGCACATCATATCATACTGCAGATCTTGTTCTATGGTGCCACCAGAAGGATTTCTCCCACCTCTGGGTGTCAGAGAAGGTAACAAATTCATTCCATACCAGCATTTCAGAAGATCTGGTCTTTTATGTCCATTACAAACAAGTTGAACCCAATGTAAAATGAAGATTCTTGGCTCTCTCATTCCACTGGCTGTTTATGGACCATACTGGACAGCTTGTCAAATGAAACAAATTTTAGTTTTTAAAATGTGAGTTCTCAGGGGGAAAAGGTTTGAGACAAATCACCATTACATACAGAATTATACTGTTAGACAGATTTATTCATCAGAAAATTTCTTTTATAAATGTGCATTCATTCATGCATATGTAGTTACAGAAACACATTTGTTTCTGCACAGATCATTCCTTTCAGTTCAGTACCCATTTATTGTAGTCTTATTTTGTGCCAGACACTCTACTAGCTCCCGAGTAACAGTTGAATGAATTGCAGCCCTTGTCTTATGGAACTTAGATAAATACCCTCCAATATGCCCAGGAACTCACAGTGAATTGGAGCAGACCAATACTTGTAATTCACCATGAAATGTAGGATGGTAGATAGAAATGACAACAGTAGTTCAGAGGAAAGCAATGTTATCTCAATCTAAGAGAACTGAGGAAAGTTTCACAAGGGGGGTAAGAGTTTTGAAGGAAAAGTAGGGTTTCACCAGACAAAAGGTAAGGTTGAGGACATTTCAAGCACAGAGGTATAAATTGCATATTTCAGGGGATGTGTAAGACAATTTGAGTACCACGTAATATATTAGAGCTTCTCTGTAAAGAGAAATACTAATTAAATATGCTGAGATGCCATTTTCCTGTCAGATTAGCAAAAATCCAAAAATGCTACACATGTTTTTGATGAGATTTTGAGGAAATAGGTACCCTCTACATTACTCGTGGGAATGTAAATTTGTACAGTCTCTAAGGAAGTCAATTTTGAAGTCTCTATCAAAATTATAAACATGTATGTCCTTTGGACCACTAATCCCCCTTCTGGTAATTTGATAACTTATCATATATATTTTCACAATTGCAAAATGACATATGTAATGTAGGCTACTCATGGTAGCATCATTTGTAATATTGTTAAGATTCATCCATGTTATTGCATGTATTGCTTATTCATTCCTTTTTATTGCTGAGTAGTATTCCACTATAAAGATGTTTATCCACTGTTTATCTATGTTTATTCACAATCTGTTTATCCATTTACCAGTTTATGGACATTTATGTTTTTTTCCTGGATTTTCATTATTAAGAATAAACATTTCACCTACATATCTTTGTAGTGCTTTCATTTCTCTTGATTAAATGTCTAAGAATGGGATTGCTGGGTTGTATGGTAAGTATATATTTAATTTTATAAGAAACTGTTGAATTGTCTTTCTAAAATGGCAGTACCATTTTGCATTCCTTCCAGCAATTTATGAGAGTTCCATTTTCTTTGTATCTGTCTGCATTCGTTATTGTCAACCCATTTAAATTCAGATATTCTAATAGCTGTGCAAAGATATCTCATTGTGGTTTTAATTTGTTTTTCCCTAGTAATTAATGATGAGTATATTTTCATGTGCTTATTTGCCATCCATATTTTTTCTTTGGTGAAGTGTGTGTTTAGAATATTTTGTTTCTTTTTATTAGATTATGTGTCTTCTTATTGACTTGTAAGTGCTCTTTATGTATCCCAAATACAGGTCCTTCATCAGATATGTGGTTTGGAAATATTTTCTCCCAGTCTGTGGCTCTTCTTTTCCTGTTCATGGTAGTTCCTTTCTGAAAGACCAGAAGTTTTGAATTTTTATTAAGTCCAATTTATCAATTTTACCTTTTATGATTCATGTTTATTGTGTCCTATCTAAGAAATCTTTGCCTTAAGCAAGGTCACAAAGATTTTCTTCTATGTTTTCTTATAAAAGTTTTATAAATTTTTAGCTTTAACATTTAGATCTATTATCTATTTGCAGTCAACTATACATGGCGTGTATATATTAATCTTCAATAAACAGTTAAAAAGAGAGTTCCAACTTTCTTGACCTTTATTTTGATAAGTATTATCAAATTATTAGTATTGCTCCACCTATTTAAAGACACTCACATTTAAAGACAATCACTGTCAGTTCATGTGACATTTTAACAATAAATACAAAAGTATTTTTTTCAAAAGGACCCAAAAGTATTTTGACAACGAGTTTGAAAACCATCATATAATTTTATTTTTGAAATAGATATAAATACATCACCTATACAAGTTCTCATATCTCCACACACTTAGGAAATTTAGAAACAGATTTTTTTTCTAACATATTTTAAAGTCTTCCACTTGTAAATGAAGCACTTCAGTAGGATTCTAACTTTTTTTAAGATTTGAAAGTACAGCATCTTCTAATTACTTGTCAATAACAGTTGATTGACATTAGGAAAAGTGGAAATTTACTGTTTTTCAATAAAACCTTTTGAGCAAGTGTATGGAATTAAAAAGTGAATATTAGGTATGAGGTATTATGAGGTATCTTTTTTATAATCAAGTATCAAAATAAGTTGAACTTACAACTCAACTTTTGTATTGTATCAAAAAATGATCATTCAAAATTTTAAAAAATGATTATGCATATTTACTTAGCCTTCAACAAAAATATTAACAGTAAGAGCAAAAAATATTTTATACTACTAATAAAAATGATTTTAATTTTTTTATTTCTTCTTTATATCACACCCTAAAATGCTCATATATATTTTATAATATACATAATTTATAAGCATATAAACATATAATAATTAGATGTATCCTTACATAACTTAGCCTCTTGGGTTCCTGTATTCTCACCTGTAAAATGAATGGTTTTGATTATGTAATCTTCTTGACTTTCTTAAAAATGCTTTGATTGTTTACTTCTACCCCTAAAGATCCTGCTTTTGGCCTGTATGCCTACATTTTTTTAAATGAAACTATTATCAGCCTTTTCCACATGTTTAAACCTGTAAAATCTACATTTACTTTGGAATTCTGATAGCTCATTTTCCCATACCTGAGGACAGTCGCAAAATTACACAAGTTTCTATTGAGGTAAAAATTAATTTTTTCCCTTTGGGAAATACTGGAGGCAAGGAGACTAGTTACATGGTACCACTATGATTGTTTGAGATTAGCCAGGGGTGGTGGCACATGCCTATAGTACCAGCTACTCGGGAGGCTGAGGCAGGAGGATCCCTTGAGCCTAGAGGTTTCAGGTTGCTGTAAGCTAGGCTGATGCCATGGCACTCTAGCTTGGGCGAGACAGAGTGAGATTCTGTCAAAAAATATGTATATGTAAAAAGTATATATTATAATATACAAATATATGTAAAATATATAATATTGATATATAAATATATATATACATACGTATATATGATTGAGGAATGAGAAGAGGGAATTACTTAAGACAGTGGAGAAAATAGTGAAATATACATGGGGAGAATGGCAGAGGCATTTATTCTGAAGAAAGAAATGGTAGACTCTGAAGATAGGTTGGTGACACAAGCATGCGGTCCTCAACCCCCAGGGCTGTGGACCAGTTAGGGACCAGGCTGCAGAGTTCCACCACCCGCTTCCCCACCCTCCCTCCATGAAAAAAATTGTCTTCCATGAACTGAGGAACTGGGGGGCTGCACACAGGAGGTGAGAGGCGGACTAGCCAACAAGCGAAGCTTGTCTGCCAGGTACAGCTGCTCTCCGTGGCTCCTAGCACAGCCTGAGCTCTGCTTCCCCCAGTTGCCCCACTGACCATGGAAAAATTGTCTTCCATGAAACTGGTCCTTAGTGCCAAAAACGTTGGGGACCGCTGATGTAAGGGATTGCAGTGGACTGAAGGCTGTGTCCTCCCAAAATTCATTTATTGAAAGCCTAACCCCCAAGGTAATAATATTAGCAGGTGGGGACTTTGGGAGGTGCTTAGGTCAGGAAAGTGGAGCCCTCATCAATGGGATTAGTGACCTTATAAAGGAAAGCCCAGAGAGCTCTCTCACTTCCTTCCGCCGGGCAAGGCTGCAAGAAGGCAGGAGTCTGCAACCCAGGAGTGGGCCCTCACCAGAACCCAGTCATGCTGACATCATGATCTGGGACTTCCACTATGCAGGACTGTCAGAAATACATTTTTGTTAATGATAAGCCATCTAGGTGGTACTTTGTTATAGCAGCTTGAATGGACTAAAACCCAGGGGTATTGTAGAAAGATGAGTGAAAAAATAACTTGGATAATTCCAACCTTAGAGGTTAAAAGAAGAGTGATATCATGGACAGATTTATGAACGTATCACAAAGATACTAGTTTGTAATAGGAGAATGTTGAGCTCGGTTGAAAAAGTTAAATTTGAAGTACTTTTGGTACAGCCAATTCTGATTTTTCTCTACTTTTTTTATTAAAAAATAAATCACAGAATGGGGTAAAAAGGGGTTAATATCCTTAATGTACAAATCAATAGGAAGCGAAACACATTTCCAATAGAAAAATGGGCAAAGATAATGTCCAGGAATTCACCAAAGAAGATACCCAAATGACCAATAAACATATGGAAAATGCTGTACTTCATAATTTATAAAATGTGAAATTAAAATAATAACTTGCAAAAAATGATTAAGATAGGCTTTAGCAGAATTATGTTGCTTCTTTGGAGAAATGATTCTTTTAGAGAATTAGACTCAAATGCACTTAGAGTATAATTAGAAGCTCTGAGTTATGGGCTCTAGCTTCTGGAAGTGAGAACTGGAGAGGGGACTTGGGGCAGAAAGCCTGGCTGGAGCACAGCAGGGTGATGCAACATAACAGGTGGGCTGGGAATGTGCTGAGAAGAGCTGACAGTTGGAGGAATTACAAGTGTCTACATCCAGGGACGAAGACCATCTTTTGCAAACTGATAGAACTGATAGAACTCACTTTCAAAGATGCAGAATAGGTCAAATATTATCTCCTTAAGCCATGTAGTCAGGGAATCATTAATAGTAATCCTAACATATTTGGAGAAGGTAAGAAAGCACCAGACAAATACAGAAAAGACAAATATTTTTCTGCAAAAAGTTGCAGAATCTTAGGCACATCAATATGGAACATGAAGTTTGGCATGTGCACTCCAAGATCCAAGAAATGAAGAAGTTTGGTTTTCAGAAGAGAAAAATAGATCCTGTTAAAGAAAACATCATGATGGCTGGGTGTGGTGGCTTACTCATGTAATTCCAGCACTTTGGGAGGCTGAGGTAGGAGGATCTCGTAAGGCTGAGGGTTTGAGACCAGCCTGGACAACACAGCAAGATCTTGTCTCTACAAAAGATAAAAATAATTAGCCAGATGCAGTGCATGCCTGTAGAGGGTGGGATGGGAGGTTCACTTGAGCCAGTAGTTCCAGGTTACATTGAGCTATGATCAGACCACTATGTTCCTGCCTGGGTGACAGAGCGAGACGCTAGACCATGTCTCTAAAGAAAAAAAAGAGGCTGGGAGTGGTGGCTCACGCCTGTAATCCTAGCACTCTGGAAGGTCGAGGTGGGAGGATTATTTGAGCTCAGGAGTTAGAGACCAGCTTGAGCAAGAGCGAGACCCTGTCTCTACTAAAAAAAACAGAAAGAAATTAATTGGCCAACTAAAAATATACAGAAAAAATAGTTGGGCATGGTGGCGCATGCCTGTAGTCCCAGCTACTCAGGAGGCTGAGGCAGGAGGATTGCTTGAGCCCAGGAGTTTGGGGTTGCTGTGAGCTAGGCTGACACCATGGCACTCTAGCCTCGGGCAACAAAGTGAGACTGTCTCAAAAAAAAAAGGGGGGGAAACAGAAAAGAAAAAACATTAGGAGGAGCAGCAGAATTTGTCTACCTCCATTTGGAATCTATAAAAGAAATTAAGGAACAACACAATGTCAAAGAAACTTCCTTTCACCAGCTTCAGGACTATGGTGCATTTTATGGTGTCTTTTTTTTTTTTTTTTTTGAGACAGGGTCTTGCACTGTTGCCTGGACTGGAGTGTGGTGGCATCATCATAGCTCACTGCAACCTCAAACTCCTGGGTTCTAGTGATCCTCCTGCCTCAGCCTCCTGAGTAGCTGGGACTACAGGTGCACAACACAGCACCCAGCTAATTTTTCTATTTGTTGTAGAGAGGGGGTCTTGCCCTTGCTTAGCCTGGTCTTCAACTCCTGGCCTCAAGCAATCTTCCTGCCTTGGCCTCCCAGAGGGCTAGGATTACAGGGATGAGACACTGTACCTGGTCTATGGGAAATCTTAATCTTGATATCAGCAATGGAGTTAATTTGCGAGTCTACTGTACAAACTGCTGACTATTTGTATGTCTTTAGTGACTACTTCTTATTCTAAATAAATGCAGTTTAGAATCCCAGGAGCGCCTCCTCATTTTACAAGCTGAAATTCTTGAGGCCATGGTCCGATGCTACATAGAGTAGAATTTTAGGTCCTCAAGCCATTATTTATGTATGTTTTGGAAAGAAAGTTTTTGAAAAATCCTAAGGACACTCCGATCTTCAAGATACCAGTTTGGATCATCTATCTCTTTGGACAGGTAGTGGCCTTCATTCAGATGCAATTTTTTGTTAGGCTTCTCGGTTTTCACAAAGGATGTCAGACCTCTGAATTGTCTGATATAACACAGATGAGCCTACATTTAACTGGCAGCATGGAAAATGTGTGACTCAGGTAACGGTCAAGCATTAGCTATCTACTCATTGTTTGCTGAGATGTCATCAATGTCTTGGCTGAGTGAGGGAAGTAACATTATGGGAAGACTGACCAGAGAATGTATACTCAGTAGGGGTGCTGTGGTGTGGTGGCGCTGTGGTGTACTGCCCAGAGTCCCCCCTTCAGGGCTGATGCCCTCATTTTTCCAGCTGCACTGGCTGTAGGCTGCTTGATGGCTCACTGTCCCTCTCCAGCAATTGCCCTTAGCAGAAGGAGGCTGCCTTGCCCAGCTTACCCCCACACCCCAGAGACAGTTTGCTTCCAGTTACTAGTTGGGGTGGGGCTATTAGAATAGGAGACTAGGAGACAGGGCTGAGACTGGATGGAGGGACTTGAAGATTGGGTGCAGGCATTAAAGTAAACGACCTTCAGGAAGAAGCTAACTAGAGGGCTGATAACTGCAGGCAAGAACTGGCTTCAACTGGCTCATCGGCTATCTCTGCCACCTCACATGAACTTTACCTAATTACAGTATCATTTACATTGTGGTTTAAAAATTTTTTTCTGCCCTCAAAATCACTGGGATGGGAATACCATTCATTGCTCTAAATTTCTCCCTGAGGTTTTAGAGAAAGTCACACCCATTTTAACATTTCTTTCTGTTAATCAAAGAATCTCTAAATCCACCTATGTATGACTTGTAAGCCCTTGTTTCAAGGTATCCTTCATTTTTGGGGCCAAACCAATGTATAAGCTCCATGTACTGATGTACAATTTGCCTAAACTTCCATTTTCCTGAAATGTATCCCTGCCTTTAAAAACTATTACTTGTAAGGTATCAAGGAGTTCAGGTCTTAAGTGCTAGCTGCCTGTTCTCCTTGCATGGTACCATGCAGTAAAATTTTTCTTTCTTGAAAACACTGTGACAGACAACCATATAAAGCATAAAAATGGGAGGGATCCAAATTCTAGGAATTACTATCAACATTCTTAGTAAAAGCCAACCCCTTAGTCTTGAATATTCCTCCCCTCAATTAGTAAGAATTCAAAAGACCAAAAAGCACTTCCTCCTAGTGAAGCTGCTCTTTTCAACCCTGCCCACTCTCTCTGAGAGTGTACTTTTGCTTTCAACAACAACAACAACAACAGAAAAAGCTGTTGCTTGGCTTACGTGCTGCACCCTGAAATTCTTTTCTCCCCACAATCACCAAGAACCTGGAAAAACCTCCAGTTGGAGCCTTCTAACAAGGGCACAGGCGCATCTCCTTCCCTCTTCTCTGAAGGCGCTGTCTCTGGGACTGATTGAGGCCTCCCAGGTGTTGTATCACAGTTCAAGGAGTTCCAGTTCTGTACAGTCTTACTTTCCTGGCTTCCCTACAGGTGTCACTGCTGAGTAGACACCCTAACGAACATCCTGCATTGCAGATTGCCATCTCAGGTACTGTTTCTAGAGAACCTGTACTAAGATGTACTCCGAATATTCTTTCAGATATTATAAACGCAATACCTGGGTTTAGCTAGATAGTAAAAGAGGTGGCTTTCTTGGTAGCTTGCTATTGGTCACCGTAGAATTGCTTACTTTTAATTCACTTTGAGGAGTCTTCTATCTGCGTTTGTGGGGTGATGCCATGAAGAACAGCACTCTGCAGCTCTTCATAATTTCTACTCTAAATTGGCATTATTTTTACAATTTCATTTCTAGGGAGCTTATCCTAAGGAAATAATTGGACCTGTACACAAAGATGTATAAATACAGATAATAGCAGTTTATAAATAAAAAATATTGGAAACTATTTATCATATATATATTAGTTAACATTTAAAAATATATAACAATATATTTATATCATTTAATTGTTTAATCTCATTTTTAAATGACTTAAGTAGTTTATGGATTAAGATATCTGAAATATGTCATGACAGGTCATGACATTGGATGTGGGTTAGTAGTTCAATACGTAGAGGTGAAAGCTGAAACCTCATCATTCTCACAACTTGATAAAATGGTATGTATTTGATGAATTTTTATTTAAGTTTGGACATATTCTAATAAAATATGTATGTTATAAAAATTTAATACTTTATTGAATTGATTAAATTTTTAAGCAAATTCTACTAATATTCTTCAAAATAAAGGAATTTTAAGGCTTAGTTGTGATAGCTAGATTAATTCTAATAACCATAAAATGAATTTCCAACATAAATAAATGATTTTTATATCTATTTAGTTGGCATCAACAGACTTATAGCTATTGTTACTATTTACTGTCTGTGTACTAGTTATTTTATTTGTACAATGTGTCATTTATTCTAATTAACTATGGAATCTACTTTATTCCTATTTCATTAAGAAGAAACTGACCTTCAGGAAATTTAAGTACTAGCTTAGGTTGTCTATCTAGTTCATGAAATTGTTCGAACTCAAACTATAGTCTTTTTTAGCTTTTGCTTTTACTAATTTGCCAAAGCATATGTTCAAATTATATGTATTTTTACTGGATCCATCAATGAAACATTGTTATAGATAAATATTTAATGGCTTGATGTAACCAAAGAAGTGTTAATTGACAACAGTACTACAACATAAACTCCATTTTGAAATAGAAGTGTATACATATGGGCAAAGAAAAAACTATCCGAAATTATATACATTCTTTAATGGTGGAATTATGAATGAGTTTTATTCTAGTATACTTTTGTATTTTGTAAAATACATGAAATGAGTATGTCTCAATTTATAATTAGAAAAAAGTAGGAGTTTTACAAATATAAAGTTGCTTCCTATTTTTAAATGGAGGATACTGGTCTCCTTAATCACTTTTGAAAGTGCAATTTACATTGAGCCGACTTTTTTTTTTGAGTTTGCCACTTCATTTAATTATTCTCAGAACATACAAGTAAATGGCTTTCTGCTGGAGCATGCTTCATGAGAGGCAAGGGGGTCCCCAAGGTGGATCGCTTCAGGATCCCTAGTCAGGATGGACACAGGGCAAGTCTCTGCGACCTGCTCAGCTCTGGCTTTTGCTGTTGGACACAACTCGCTTACAATAACTGTGGTTTATGGACTTTCTGATATCACGGAGGAACAATAATTAAAAAACCAGAACAATCAAAGGAAACTGCAAAACATCAAAGAGCTGGGAGTGAGGGATGAGGTTGCAGAAGGTTGGAAACACCTATAAATGATGGTAGGAAAAATTCGGATGTCTAATCAGCCTGACAGAACAGTAGTTTATTATATTGAACTGGATTTTAAATGAGCCCTGTTTTCCTTGTTTGAAAGACTTGTATAAAACCAATTTATTTCTTCTAAATTTCCACTAGGTGGTGCTATGGTAAAATTAATTATTATTACTATTGTTTTAAACCTCCAGTTCTCAAACATTTGATCCCGTTTTTGGAGGCCAACGTGTCATTTACTTCCCCCATTCAATCTCTTCATTGTGTTGCTACTGATTAACAAAGGCAGGTCAACTCATTACAAGACTAGGGCTGATTTGATACAATACTAGCAACGTGAAATCTATTAGATATGATACAAAACTAAAAATTTCTATTTATATAAAATAAAATTGACTTATGCTAAATAATAGTAGGATAAGCAATAGTCTACTATAAGCATTTAACAGACATATACCTAGCCTCCATAACCGTGAGTTCCTCTAACCTCTATAACTTCTGAGGTCCTCAGAAATAACTGGTGGTACCTGGACCATACTTTGTGATCCACTTATTTATAATATAGTACTTTAAGAAATTTGAATCAGTAATTTTCCAAATACCAGCAGTTCTCAATTTCAGATATTCAGTTACAGTAATCCAAAATTATGGCACATTGCTGGTCACACGCATATTATTACGCATGGCATTTAAAGCAGTCTGTGGAAAACCCATAACTTGAAACTTTCTCCCTCTGCGCTGGAGCCCCGAGGTTCTTTATCAATGAAGCTCAGTAAATTTCTCCCTTTGCTGCGTTTTTGTCCCCCCAGTGATCTCTCAGGTTTGCGATTGCAGACATCACAAAATTACCTCATTCTAACATGTGCTCTTAAGCTTTTTTTTGGACAGTGTTAATAGGTATAAGTTAATTTTAATGCTATTAGTTGTAATTTTATGCCATGGGAATGACCACAAAAAAAAATCTTCCAGGGGTAGATGAAGAATTTCTTCCAATGGACAGATCGTAAAGTCACAATGGGACACAAAAATAAAGCTTCCTTCTGGTTAAGTTCCATGAGCCCTGCTTACGCAATGTATTACATATATTAACATTTTTTCTATTACAAATGTATTTTTATAATGTTGTAATGTTCACTGTCTTATAATGGCTCTATTGAGATATAATTTACATATATTATAAATTACCCACTTAAAATGTATAATTCAGTGGTTTTTAAAGTTTTAGTCTATTCTTTTTTTATTTTTAATTATTATGGGTACATAATAGTTGTATATATTTATCAGGTCCATGCAATGTTTTGATACAGTCATACAGTGTGTAATGGTCAAATCAAGGTAATTGGGGTATCCATCATCTCAAGCATTTATCATTTCTTGTGTTAGGAATATTCCAATTCTACACTTTCAGTTATTTCATAATATATAATAAATTATTGTTAACTATAGTCACATTATTGTGCTACTGAATACTAGATCTTATTCATTCTATCTAACTGTATTTTTGTACCCATTAAGCATCCTCACTTCATCCCCTCTCTTCTTGCTAACCTGCGCAGCCTTTGGTAACCATGATTCTACTACCTACCTCCATGAGTTCAATTTTTAAAATTTTTAGGCTGGACATGGTGGCTCATGCTTGTAATCCTAGCACTCTGGGATGCCAAGGTGAGAGGATCGTTTGAGCTCAGGAGTTCGAGACCAGTCTGAGCAAGAGCAAGACCCTGTCTCTACTAAAAAAATAGAAAGAAATTAGCTGGACAACTAAAAAAAAAAATATATATATATATATAAAATATATATACACATATACATATACATATATATATTAGCCGGGCATGGTGGTGCATGCCTGTAGTCCCAACTACTCGGGAGGCTGAGGCAGAGGATCACTTGAGCCCAGGAGTTTGAGGTTGCTGTGAGCTAGGCTGACGCCATGGACATCAGAGTGAGACTCTGTCTCAAAAAAAAAAAAAAAAAAAATTTAGCTCCCACATATGAGTAAGAACATGTGAAATTTGTCTTTCTGTGCCTATCCTCCAGTTCCATGCATGTTTTTGCAAATAACAGGGTTTCATTCTTTTTTATGACTAAATAATATTTATTGTGTATATGTACCACATGTTCTTTATTCATCCACTGATGGGCATTTAGGTTGATTCCATATCTTGGCTATAGTGAATAATGATGGAATGCATATTGGAGTGCAAATGTCTCTTCAATATATTGATTTCCTTTCTTTTGGATATATATCCTAAGTGAGATTGCTGGATCATATGGCAGTTCTATTTTTAGTTTTTTGCGGAGCCTCCATACTGTTCTTCATAATGGCTGTACAATTTACATTCCCACCAACAGTGTATGAGGATTCCCCTTTCTCCATATCCTTGCCGGCATCTGTTATTGCCTGTCTTTTGGATAAAAGCCATTTTAACAGGGATGGGATGATATCTCATTATAGTTTTGATTTACATTTCTCTGATGATTAGTGATGTTGAACACTTTTTCTTTTACTCTCTCTTCTCTTTTTCTTTTTCTTTTCTTTTCTTTTTTTTTTTCATTTTTTTTTTTTTGTTTTCTGGAGATAGAGTCTCTCGAGTCTCTCTCTGTTGCCCTGGCTAGAGTGCCGTGGCATCATTGTAGCTCACTGCAACCTTAAATTCCTGGGCTCAAGTGATCCTCTTGCCTCAGCCTCCCAAGTAGCTGGTACTACAGACATGCGCCACCATGCCCTGCTAATTTTTTCTATCTTTTGTAGAGACTGGGTCTCACTGTTGCTCAGGCTGGTCTCAAACTCCTGATCTCAAGCACAGCACTCTTGACATTTGGGTTAGGCAATTATTTGTTGTTCTGTGCATTGTAGAATGTTAGCAGCATACCTGGCCTCTACCCACGGTGCCAGTAGCATATCACCTCTACACTCATGTGACAATCAAAAATATCTTTGGATGCTGTCAAATGTCCCCAGGTGTGCAAAACTATCCCCAGTTGAGAAATCACTGATAGAGATGATGTATTTCCCAATAGCTGAACTCTGCTCCCTCGACTCCCATTGTTTTTCATTTGTGGTCTGTAATAGACACAACTTGGCCCATAATGTGATCTGCTTCACACAGACTTCTTTTAGGACCTGACCCCTCCAGGCAGCCTTCCTGGCTAGCTCCTGCTTACAGATGTGCCCCAAATCTCACTCACAGAGAGCGTTCAGCTTATTTTTACTCTGACAAGCTCTGAGAGTAGGGACATTCAGCTCCTCTCCTCTCCTTTTGGCATGAGAGCAGCTAGCCAGCAGATCTACCTGGTATGTTTTCCAACCAAGAATCAGATAATCAGATACTAGTCTACTAGGTCTTTCCAACTACAGGAGAATCATATAGCCCTAAAAGTGACCCTACAGAAGGCCAACTGTCGATTTGAGGAGAACTGAAGAAACACTTGCTCTCCCTCTTTTCCCACTGAAACTCAGCTTGAATCTCTCTAGAAAACTTTTCTTTATAAATCTTCCCTTCATCTCCACTTTTGACTTGTTTATATTTTAAATAATTAAGAGACAGAGTTTCACTCTGTCACCCAGCTGGAGTTCAGTGGTGTAATCATAGCTCACTGCAGCCTTGAATTCTGTGCTCAAACGATCCTCCTACATCAGCCTCCTGAGTAGCTGGGGCTATAGCAGCATGCCACCATGCCTGCTAATTGTTTTCCATTTTATATATGGATGAGGTCTTGCTATGTTGTCCAGGCTGGTCTTGAACTCCTAGGCTCTAGTGATCCTCCCGTCTCAGCCTTTCAAAGTGCTGGAAACCACCGTGCCCAGCCTCTTTTATATTTCAGATGAGGATAAGGCATTCAAAAGTTATAAGCTAGTTTTTAAACAATCATTTTGATATTCCTACAGAGTAGTTTGCCTTATAACTCATTTTGGTATCTGATATCTAAATACCTTAGGGTCTAGTAAAATTTCCATTTTATCATTCCATTCCATGTTTAACAAAGCTGTGAATAATTAAATAAGTTATAGTGTATTTCATTCAAAAAAATATTATGCGGCCACTAAAAACTACCTTGTGAAGAAATGCTCAAATATATGTTTATTGAAAACAGGCTATAAAATCTGTTTTTATCTTTTGACTTTAATATTAAAAAACATATTTCTGGACCAAAACAGAAGGAAACATACTTAAATATAATTTGTGACGATCTCTAGATGGCAGAATTATTTTCTTTTTAATTATTTTGTTTTTTTCCTAAATTTCTACTATAAGCATATATTTGTTGGTTTTTTTTAACAGAAAAAAGGTGTTATATGAAAATAAAATGAAGTTCAGTCATATTCACATCCTCTTCATCTTTTAATTTAAATATTGTTAACACTCAGGTACAATTAGACTCCCAGGAAATCTAATCTACTTCTTCTTTGGGAAGCTTCTCATTGCCTCAATAACAAAGTCCAAACCCCTCAGGATGGCATTCTGGGCTCTCACCAATCAGCCTGCTGCATGTCACCAGCCTCTTTGCTCTCAGTCCCCATCCTCACCTGCCCTTTTTGTGCTCAGACATGCACTTTTCTGTTGGGAATCTTGCAAAGGTTATTTCTCAGACTCCGGGGCCAACTGGCTTCTGGTTGGCTATTACCAGTGAGATGCTAGTGGGAGACTGGAAGACGGGAGGGGAGGAAAAGGGATTCATTTGTCCTTCATTCTGTCTATAGTCCTTCAGCAGGAGCAGCCAGCTATGGAAGTGTCTTTCAGCTACACCGTTACCCAGTGGGCATGGCTTCTTCCTCAGTCCCGGCATCAGCATTCAGCCCCTGCTCTGTGGTCCTAGCACCCGCTAAGGGCCTCTTCCCATCCATGAGCCTAGTGGTGCTCTGCAGCCCTTCCCTGACCGTTCAGTGGAATCAGGTAAGGACTCTCCTTCTATGGGCCCAGCAGCAGTCCCGGTGATACTATTTCTCCCCATTATTCTCCCTGTTTTAGAGATGGTAGCTGCGTTCTGCAGTTACTAATCTCTGGCTTTCATCACTATGATCTGTTTGAGGTTTTTTTGTTTTTTGTTTTGTTTTTTTCACTCTCTCAGCCCTTCCAACTCCTATGCAAGGTGTTATCTGCCTTAACTTTCCTTTATTGGAAATGCTTAGAGTAACTAACATCTGTTTTCCTGACTGACTTTTTTTTTTTTTTTGAGACAAGGTCTCACTCTATCACCCAGGTTAAAGTGCAGTGGCATTATCATAGCTCACTGCAACCTCAAACTCGTGGGTTCCAGCAATCCTCCTGTGTTGGCCTTTAGGGAAGCCGGGACTACACAGGCACGTGCCACCATGCCCAGCTAATTTTTCAATTTTTTGTAGAGATGGGGTCTTGCTCTTACTCAGGAGTTTGTCGAACTCCTGGCCTCAAGCGATCATCCTGCCTTGGACTCTCAAAGTGTTAGGATTACAGTCCTGAGCCACCGCGCCAGGCTCTGATTGACTTTTGACATCCACATCACATCTACTTAAATTCCACTGTTCCAGAATTCAGTCACACGTCTGCAGGAGGAGGGCATGTTGGGAAATGTGGTCTAGCTGCATGTTCGGGTAGGAAAACACAGATATGGGTTGTACCAATAGTCTTTTCCATGCTGCCTAACGGGGCACACAGGAAGTTGACCATAAGGCAAATCCAAACTATTAGGAGATATAAAAAAATAAAAAAAGGTACAATTGTCTAGAGAAAATCTAGGTATACACAACCAAAGATATGAATGAAAAGATTTTTAAATCAGGCACTGAGTGTGGCTTTAAGTTTCCCAGAAGTTAAGGCGTATAAGGAAATATATCACATTACAGTTTCTTAAGTGTGTTTTGTCCTGACAAACAAGTTTTGTCCTAAACAAGTCTAACGAGTTCTGTTGTGAAATGAAACACAAGCATCATTTACCACACTGATCACCATACAGTAAATATTAGAATAATACACAAAAATCATCATTTAAAACGATAATTACACATTCATAAACTTCTTTTCTCCTCAGTTCATTTTATATCTTTTGATAGTGTTGGTACCAACTGTACTCAGTTCTGATCATAAATATTCCCATTTTATCAAAGCATCAATTGCTTAGCCAATAAATTTGCATTTTAGATTATTTTCTAAAATTTACAACATGTGATACAAGTGTTTATAGGGAAAATAAAACTCTATTCAATACTTGAATAAATGATATATTTACATATTTTTTTTAAGAATAATATTGGTCAGTGGCAGTATCTGGAATTTCAAATTGCTGCTATTTCTGTTAGCTCAAGTTTTTTTTTAAATTTCAAAACTGGATAATGTGACCAATATAAGATGAGAAGGAATTTAATATGCTACTAAACATTAGTTTTGAAAAATAGGATGGTAGACCCCAACATTTGTGACTTGAGAGCCTAGAATAGTTTCTGGCACATGGTAGGTGCTCAGTATGTTTGTTGCATGTGAACATTTTATATCTTTCATTGCCAGTTGTGTACTTAAAAATTATACATGCAATTCCAATAGCTCCAGATCTCCTGTTTATAGATACAAATTGGGTCATATTATATTATTGCCCAAATCTTCCAATCCCTTAAGGAGCCCATTCCCCCTCCTTAGCATTCCCCAGAGGCCCCAAGTGTGAGTCGCCTGCATTCCCAGATCAGGGAAGGCTGCTCTCATGGCTCTATCGCTTCAAGCCAGACAACCATTGCAGTCCCCAATACTGTGCCTGAGTGCCTGCCCCAACAGAGGTGTCCCACTCTGCATATTCTCCATCGGGGCGGTTCTGCTCCTCTCATGGGTGACACAAATTGGTCAGCAATTCTGGACCTGGAGGCAGGAGGATGCCTCCTCTTTCATTTATCACAGTCAGTTAGGGAGCTCTCATAACAGAGCCTTTAAGCCTTAACTTTTAAATATTTAGCAAGAAATCCCTGCGTTTGCCACCCCCACTCCCCACCCCTCCACCCCCATAATGAATTCGCTTATGAGTAGATGTCTGTACTCTTGCTTGATCATTTCCTCAGGCTAAACCTCAGGTTAAATTGCATGTACTTTTTTTCAGACCATTTGAATACGGATTGCCAAATGATCTAGAAAGGCTGGACTAATTTATACTCCCACCAGCTGTGTGTGTGTGAGTACTGGTTTCCTAATGCTTTTTCATCAGTCATGTTGATATTTCCTTTAACCAATTCTAATCTGATGTATTAAAAATAGTATTTCATCATTTTATTTCTTTGATTATGGTTTATGCAAGCTTCTTAAAAGTGCATGAATATAGTTGTGTAGAAAGACATTTCAGAAACATTCATATCATAAAACACCAATTTTTTTATATACAAACTTAAGCAAATACTGTTTTGAAGTTTTGGTTGAAGCTAGCTTATCAGATGAAAGTGAATTTGCATGACTGGTCTCCAGAACTAACTCAAAGTGCAAGGTTAAGTAAACGCGTGCTAGAATTGGTCTTTGGATATTTACAACACTGGGTAGTGTACTAAAGGCCACCGCTAAAAAAATAAAAAGACAGCCACCACTGAATAAACAGATTACAGATGCCTGGTTGCGTCATTCCTTTTAAAATCTTTGTATCCAGACACTTATTCCTATTCCCAGAATATGACAGTCTATATAAATCTACATGTAACAGAATAATTATGTGTTAACATTTATGCATGAAACAAGACAAACTGGCATTTTTCATATTCTTAATCTGATGTTAAATTAAAACTGTAACACAAGAAATGGCTTCATGAAGATAAAACTCCTTTCTCAAGGATGACTCTGTTGCTGCCATCCTGTTTAGAGGGAATGGGGGTGCAGTTGGGGAGAGGGCTTTTTGCAGTGTAAATTCTATAAGACACATGCTACATAGATGTAGCTACTTAGGTTCATTTTACTTTTATACTATACAGAAGCTCTTTCATGACAAAGGATTTTTATATTTTCTAACAGATATAATGTTAGCCGAATTAATGCTGTTGTATTTTGGCTAATGCATTCCTAAAACTTCTTCATGCCCAGACACCATCTCTTTTCTATCATCCTTTAATTCGATCTTCCATGTCCACGTTTTCCCACACAATTATCATGCCCTATGGCATCAAGATGCAGGTTTTGTTAAAAGAGTTCATGAAAGAACTTTAAGCCCCATTGGTGCTGCACTCTAAAGCAGCTTTTCAATTAAACAAAATCACCACATTTTGACATTAGGAATGTTGAGCATCATATCTGATTCACCCACTCCATGTCTTCTCTCCATGACCTTTGGTTTATACCCATGACCTGTTTGTTGATAGGAGTTAAAAGATTGCACCAACTGAAGCCTCTGTGAAAAACAGTTTGCCAGTTTTTTGTGCTTAACTTTTGTCAGTTTTTCCATGCTTAACTTCCAAGTTAAGCATGGAAGTACTATATGACCCAGAAAATCCACTCTACCTATAGATCCAAAAGAACTGAAAGTGGGGACTGAAACAAATATTTGTACCAATGCTCATAGCAGCTTCATTCACAACAGCCAAAAGTTGGAAGCCACTCAAGTATCTATTGACAGAAGAATGGATAAGCAAAATGTGGTATATACATATAAAGGGCTGTTTTTCAGCCATAGAAAGGAATGTAATTTGATATATGCCACAACATGGATGGTCCTTGAAAACATTATATTAAGTAAAATAAATCAGACACCAAAGGAAAAATATCATATGATTCCACTTATATGAGGTACACAGAATAGGCAAATTCATAGAGACAGAACGTGGAACCAAGGTTTCCAGGGCTGGAAGCAGAGGAAGATGGGAGTTACTGGTTAAAGGGTACAGAGTTTTTGTTGAGGATGATGAAACAGTTTCAGGTATAGATAGTGGTGAATATCTTGTGAATGAATATATTTAATAGAACTTAATTGTACACTTAGGAATGATTAAAATGATAAACATCATGTTATGGTTATTTTACCAGCACGGAAAAAAAAAAAGGAAAGAGAGATTGTGCCACTCTTTTATTTCCAGTTTTGCTTCCATGTCACTCACACTGCTTCTGTCAGTCTTGGTGGCCCTTTTGATGTGTACAGGCAGCATCTACTGTGCCTCTCCTGTGGCCTAACTGACAGCAATTATAGGAAGCCCATAAGACACATCCTAATTTCAGAAGTGTAAAATGTGGAACTCAGAAGCAATGAAACAAGGGTCAGGGACTTGAGATGAAGTTAGGTGTCACTGTTTAAGGCAAAGACAGTAATCAGAACAGAGTAAAGTGACACTGAAATAAATGTATCTGGGAACAGGGGCAGCAAAGTAATGGGCACAAAAAAGCCAGTTTAAATTAGTAATCAGCTAAATTAGAGTTCAGCGTCAGAGTCACAAAGCAAAGAAAGTCTGAACATTTTGATGTGTTGCAGCAAAATATACCTTATGCATCTGTCTGCTGAAACAAACAGCTCTTGAACAAACAGAAAAATGTTTGTTATTCTAAATTTATATTTACCTACAACATAATTTTACATATATTATCTCATTTGATTTTATTCTTTTTTTTTTTTTTTTTGGAGAAAAGGTCTTGTTCTGACCAGGCTGGAGTGAAGTAGACACATCATAGCTCACCGCAGCCTTCAACTCCTAGGCTCAAATGATCCTCATGCCTCAGCCTCCCGGGTAGCTGGAACTATAGGCACAAGCCACCATGCTTGCCTAATTTTTCTATTTTTGGTAGAGACAAGGTCTCACTCTTCCTCAGGCTGGTCTCAAACTCCTGAGCTCAAGCAATCCTTCTGTCTTGGCCTCCCAGAGTGCTGGGATTATGGGCGTGAGCCGCGTCGCCTGGTCTAATTTGACTCTTGAAACCATGTCATGAGGTAATAGTAAGAATCCCACTCATGAAGGAGGTTGCTGAGGCCCCAAGGTAGGTAGTTCCTTAGACTCCTGCATCTTGTGAGAAAGAGAATCAGATTTCGGCTCTGGTCTTTTGACTGCAAAACCCAGGGCCTTTTGTCTTTAACACAGGAAATATTGTATCATCTGTTAACACTGAATAAAGGACTTATATGTGATTCGGTTCTGTGAGTTGATTTGAGCCAAGGATGTGCACTTGAATAAGTAGAGGTATTCTGGGGTTCATTCTTGGTTGTTGGACCTTAATGTAACTATGGTCAGATGTCACTTCCCAAGGGAGTGCTCTACACCATCACAAGGTTCTTAACATGTCAGTGGCTCAGGTACACAGGTATTTAATGCCAGGAACTGGGTTTAATCTTCTTGCCCAGCAGTTGAGAGTTGAGTGGCACCAGGTTTCATAGCAATAACTTTGTGAGACCTAATTTCCTCATTCCTAAATAGGGATAGTATTACCCATATTGAGCATTGTTGTAAAATTAGAGATAATGTATATAGAATATCTAGCACAGTATCTAGCAAAATGGTATGTATTAGTGACACTTAATATTTACTCAACGGTTTTATTTTTACTCATAATGACAGCTATCCACCCAATTAGCCAATTCTATATTAAAATAATTTGGTTTCCACAATATAAATTCATATGAAAAATATTTGCACATTTGAGGACACATAGCATGGCAGTAAAGGGTATGGACTTTGGTAACAAATCTTAACTGGGCTGATTACCAGCTGTGGGATTTGGGGTGAGTTACTTAACCTCTCTGTTCCCCAGTTTCCTTAATTATGACATGTATGTAATAGAACCTACCTTGTAGGATTGTAGTGAAAATTAAATGAGTTAATATTTGTAAAGAGCTTAGAATATTTCCTGGCATGTAGTAGAGGTATAGAAGTTTTTGTTTAAGTAAATAAACATTTATATAGACTTTAACACACGTCACTTTCAGACGAATGCTTGAACAGCGGTATATGTGATCATATTCCTAACAAATTGTCTTAGTCCATTCCTGCTACTATAATAAAATACCTTGGGCTGGGTCACTTATAAGCATAAATTTATTTCTCACAGTTCTGGAGGGTGGGAAGTTCAGAATTAAGGTACCAGCAGACTTAGCGTCTGTTGAGGGCTTGCTCTTTGCTTCAAGGATGGTGCCTTGTTGTTGCATCTTTACATGGTGAAAGGGACAAACATGCTCTGTTAAGTCTCTTTTATAAGGGCACTAATCTCACTAATCCCATCTGTGGCCTAGTTACCTCCTAAAGGCTCCATTTCTATTTTTTTTAGAGACAGGTTCCCACTCTATTTCCCAGGCTAGAATATAGTGGTACGATCACAGCACAATGCACCACCACGCCCAGCTAATTTTTTTATTTTTTGTAGAGTCAGACTCTTGCTATATTGCCCAGGCTGATCTTGAACTCCTGGCCTCAAGTAATCCTCTCTCTTTGGCCTTCCAAAGTGCTGGAATTACAGGTGTGAGCCATTGCTCCTGGGAAAGGCCTCGCTTCTTAATACTATATTATTAATACATTGGAGGTTAGGTTTCACCTTATGAATTTTTGAGGGACGCCAATATTCAGACTATAACGCAAAGGAAAATTCTTATTTTTAGTAGTTCACATGATTCTTAATGCACCGCTGAAGAATGTTACGCATATTTCAAAAGTGGACAAACAAGTACCCAGTTCACATATTTAAATAAGCACCTGGTTCACAGACATGGAGCTCCCTGATTGAGGAGGAAGTCATGTCCCTTTGAGGACATTTTCTGCAGCAGGTGTAAACAATGACTCCAACCCCTAGATCAATCCCAGAGCAACCTGTAGCCATTTATCAAGGTAGCAGAGAAACAGGGAAAGGAAAATAATTGGAAATTATGAGGGTTTCCTGATAGTATGAGGCTTATCCTCATAGCCCCAAAATGCCACTGTGGCCTCTAGTCAGAAGGGGATTCCCTTCTGCAGATGAAGTGATGGATGGAATCTTGACCTGGGTTCATTTTACACTGGATCTGATGAGATAGAAAACTGATCCTATGGTCACATCCTCACTCATAGAATATATAATGGGAACAAATAAACTTAAAATTTGGAAGACTCTCCATATTGCTTCCCTGAAACATGGAGTAAGTGCTATTTTAGCAGAAAGGGACAAATAGAGGCCCTCCCTTTGCCATTCTTCCGCCCAGCCAAGACTGCAAACCAAAAGCAGTACCACGTATCTAGGTAATGACAGACATCGGGGCTATCTAACTTGCCCTGTTGTTAGAAAAAGCCAGATGTCTGAGAATTTGATTGTAAAGATTTGCAAACTTAATCAGGTGGTGATGCCAATTACAACTAAGGTTCTAGATGTGGTTTCTGGACTGGTGCCAATAACATTGTGCTACTGGCCTGGATAAGGCTGTCCAATTTCTGTCAATGAAGATAATAAAAAATAGTTTGCCTTTACTTGGCAGGGACTGTGATCTTACCCCAGGGCAATGGAAATTCTAATGCTTTCTGACACAATATAATCCAGAGAGACCTTGATCATCTTACTAGCCCTGACTGGTTGACTAGACAGAGTTCTAACCAGAAACCATGGCACACTCAAATTGAATGATTAGGGTGGTTTAACGACAGGACTATTTACAATGGTGAAGAGATATGAAACACAAGTCATTACTACCCTTAGTCTTCAGTTAAATAATGTCCTCCCCAAATTCATGACCTTCCCAGAATCTCAGAATGTGACCTTACTTGCAAATAGGTCCTTTGTAGATGTAATCAAGTTAAGATGAGGCCGTACTTGACGAGGGTAGGTTCTAATCCAATACGGCTGGCGTCCTTATAAGAAAACATAGACATGGACATAGACACATAGAGAGAGTGCTATGTGGTGGTGGAGGTAGAGATTGGAGTGATGCATCCACAGGCAGAGGAACGCCAGGGACGGCTGGCAAAGACAAGAATCTCGAAAAATGCATGTAATAGATTCTCCTGCAGAGCTTCAAATAAAAGGAACCAATCCTGCAACACTTTCATGTCAGACTTCTACTTCTAGAAATGTGAAAATAAATTTCTGTTGCTCAAGCCACTTGGTTGTGGTACTTTATTATAGCAGCCCTAGCAAACCGGTTGCCCTGAACGGGTAAGGGTTGGGCAGTTATGGAAAGCCAGAGAGAATAGCCATGCGCCTGTAAGAGAGGGCTGCTAGAAGGGCATCATGGTCTTTCCAGGGCCCTCAGAAAGAGGGCTACAGCCAACCTGCTACGTCCCCATGGGAGGGAGCCAGAGGAATAAAACCCTGACCTTAAAGTCCCCCATTGCCAGCCAGAGCCTCCTGTTGACCAAACACAACTGGAAGCCAGGGATCAAGGGAGCACACTGAGGAAATCGATATAGGTCAGCCTTGTGGCCCACAGAGAACTGTGGAGAAGACCAGAGGGTTCATCTGGGGTAAAAATGAAAAATATTCAGCACACTGGTCTGGTACGTGATTACGTGTTAATTGGGCCTGGGGAACAGGATAGAGCCAACGAATGAGGTGTATTAGTAAAGCACTGCACGCCAGAGGCCAGGAGATGGGCCTCACATTCGTTCAGGTGCTGCCACATTGATGAGGAAAGAGGCACAGCATGAGGTTTGCCCCTGGGATTTTGGAGGCAGCATATCGCCACGTTTGAGCATGCTGCTCCAACCCATCCGGTGTCCAGCTGTCGGGCTGCTGATGTTGAATGGGGCATGAAATAAGAAAAGGCTTTGCAGTGGGTTCAGGCTGCAGCACCAACTGCCCTTATGACCCAAGGGTTGTGCTGGAAATGTCTGTGTCAGACAGAGATGTGCCATTAGGAAAATCAATGTAGACTTCCAGTTTTTTGTTTTCTTTTTTTAAATAAAGCCATGCTCTGTTCTGCTCACAACACTTCTGCATTCAAATAGTAGCCCCTGGCTTGCTATTAGGCTCTGGTAGAGATCGAATGTCTGACCATGGGACACTGAGTAATAATTGCCTATCATCAACTGTGTGTTATCTGGTCTACTGAATCATGAAATTGGACATGTGCAGCAGCATTTTATTGTTAAATGGAAAGAGTATATACAAAGCTGGGCCCTAGTCGGTCAGGAAGCACAGATAAATTCCATAAGCATGTAGCACCAAATCCTCACCATACCAGACCCTACTGTTTTGCCACCTGTCCCCTAACTCACCTGTATGGCCTTAAAGACATGCCCTACAGCCAGTTAACAGAGGAGGAAAAGCTCGGCCAGGCGTGTGAACGGGCCTGCGCTGGACGTGGCACCGACTGGACAATTGCTTCGTGACAGGCCCACTCAGTTCGCTCCATGTTGGAGGAGAGAAGGCCTGAAAGACATACCTGCCCTGACTTATGGGCAGTGACGGATGCGTTGTTGAGATAAGGGACTTGGAAAGAACTGCTCTGGAGAACTGACAATCAGACAGACGAGTGGAAGCACACGTGAATGTGCCTCTTGAGGTCGGCACAGGCTGTGCGTACACATGCCCCTTAGGGACAAAGATTTTTGCTGCAAAGGTAAAGATAAAGGGCCACCAAAGGCCTCCACTGCCAAGGAGTCTCTCAGTAACCAGGAGGACAAGAGGACCCAGCCTGTGCCTGATTCTTGCTCTTTCCCCAGGCACCCTGCAGCTTGCTCAATGGGAGCAATTACCAAGCAGCAATCACATGGGGACAGGAATGTAGGCTGTGCATGGGCTGAAACACACAGATTCCCTTTGCCACATCTGATCTGGTTCTTTCCCAACTTGCTATTGACATAAGCCAGCCCTCAGCTTCAATGTGATGCCATTCCCTGGGAGACAGTGCAGCTGCCAAGCCTTGATTAAGCCAAGCTTCTTCTATCAGGGAGAGGCAGTAATACATCCTCATAGAAAAGTTACATATTCAGATATAAATTTGCTTTCCCTAATAAAGGATCTTCAGAAACACCACTATGGGTAGACTTGCAGATGCCTTATCATTATTGTGGTATCCCTCACATCATTGCCTCTGATTCTAGAATTCATTTTACAGAATGTGTAGCAAAGTGTAGAAAGTGTAGCAAAGGGGCCGGGGCACGCCTGTAATCCTAGCTCTCTGGGAGGCGGGGGGTGGGGGTTGGGGATCGTTTGAGCTCAGGAGCTCAGGAGTTCGAGACCAGCCTGAGCAAGAGCGAGACCCCGTCTTTACTATAAATAGAGAGAAATTAATTGGCCAACTAACATATAGAAAAAATTAGCTGGGCATGGTGGCACATGCCTGTAGTCCCAGCTACTCGGAAGGCTGAGGCAGCAGGATTGCTTGAGCCCATAAGTTTGAGGTTGCTGTGAGCTAGGCTGACACCACGGCACTCACTCTAGCCTGGGCAACAAAGTGAGACTCTGTCTCAAAAAAAAAAAGAAAGTGTAGCAAAGGGCTCATACCAACAGAATCCACTGGTCTTGCCACCTTCCCCATCAACAAGAAGCAACTGATGGTCTCAGAATCAACTACGGATTAACAAAGAACTAACTAAAGACTCAGTTATGGTGCCACCTGGGAGATAACATCCTGTAAGATTTACAGCCTGTCCTGGAGGATATAGATGTACGGTAAGCATATGACTAATGTATGGTGCATTTACACCATTGCCAGGCAACAAGGGAGGAAAGCGACTGTTGTCCTTCTGTTATATCTAATAACCTACTGGTGAAATATTTTGCTTAGTGTCCCCAAAAGTATTTTGTGCAGAAAGTTCAGAGGCCCTAGTGCCCAAGAGAAGAATGCTTTCATTAGGAAACAGAGTTATGGTTCTATTAATGGTAAATTAGAAACTGATACTGCCCCATAGCCATCTGGGGCTTCTCTTGCCATTGAATTGACTCTCAGAAAAGGGAGATTAGGGTACTAGCCAAGGTAATCGATTTGAATTACTAAAGAGAAATTGGGTTTCTGCTACTCAACAGGCACAAAAAGGACTATGCTTTCAACCTATGTTTTTATGGTGATGGCAGAAATGCAAGAGAACAAAGAGAAACACAAGTCATTTTGAGACCTGTGCTAAGAACTGGCACACCAATGTTGTCATTCCTTTCTGTTGGCCAGCCCAAAGGCCAGGGCTGAGGATGTGTACACCTCTTTCATGAGAAGTACAGAAAACTGATACAGCAAAAGGCATCAATACAAGATAGGATGGAGAATATAGGCCATCTTGGAGACAGTTCTCTCTTTAAGCTTTACATCTCATTGGGTTCCATCTATAACTGTTTCTTCCCCTTGTTCCCTCAGGTGAGGGGCAATCACAGTTCCCACTGTGGTTTTAGCTTCCCTTGTACTTTACTTTGTCCACATCTGTCAAATAGTCCCCTTCTTTCAACTGCGTCAACCTTTCCTCTTGAGTGTGTCACCTGTTTTCTGCTGGGATCTTAACTAATACAGTCTCTTGAATATTGTTTAGTGAAGAAAGTAAAGTGTGAGCAATATTTATTTATGTTACCTTTTGCATAAAAACTGGAAGACTGTTACTAGCTATACATATTTATTTTGTTTTCAAAAAGAGAAAATAGAAGCATTAACCATTACTAAAAAAACAGTGAAGGAAGGAACAGAGTGGAGGGGACAGATATGAAAGTACAACTTCCCTGAATATCTTCATTTAGATTTTTGATTCTAGAACCAGTTAATATTTTACATAATTTAAAATCAAACTAAATTATAAAAAAAGAAGTACCTGGATGATCCTTAGTGGCTGGGGTGCAGGCTTCAAACCAGTTTTGAAGGTGTTTTAGTATATTTTTTTAAAATATAGCTATTTTTATATATTTTATATAAATAATTTTATATAAAATTAGCTGTTTTAATATATTTTTTAAAAATTATTAAAAAAAGAAGTAATCCCCCAAAACCAAAAAAAAAAAAAAAAAAAGAGGGAAGGAGAAACAAATGAAGCCATGTATCAAATTGGTCGCATGACCCCACAGGGAAAAGCATTTCTTTAAGTGAATTTAAATTTAAATTTTGACTATCCTTAATAAGGTATTATTGGGCTTTTAATATTCAGCTTTATTAATTTTATCCTGTATGCGCACATGAAACGTCCTGGGTTAGAAACAAAGTTCTCATTGCCTACCTCACAGTAAATAATACCTGGGTTAGTCTCTGATTATTTAATAATACTTGTCTTTGCCCCAGTGTGACTCGATGTGAGCTAAAGGGAAATTTTCCTACATGAGTGGCCAAACACCCCCATTGGAGAGGGTTGAGGGAAAATGATTTTCTCTGCTTATAAAGGGGAAAGAGGCAGCTGTCTCCTTCTCTCTTAAAAGGGTCTCCTGTCCTTCCTTCTTTCTTTAGTATACAAATAAAATCTCCCAATAGCCGGATAGATTCTTTCCTTCTCTTAACTCTCAGCTTTTACTATCTAGAGATTCTCCTAGTTCTGAGACCTCATTCTTCCATTGAAATGTAAATTTCTAGGCTAGAGAGTCCAGCCTTCCTGGCACCTTGGGGACTTAACCTAGGCATTAAGCTGTAATCATTTGACTCTCTCCAGAAGATAAGAGAAGTTTTACTGTCCTTTCAGTTCAGACACCTAGCTACATACCTAATTTTTGTGGTTTTTACAGAAACACTGGACAATCCAGAAAAGCTTTATTTACCCACAAACATATCCTAAGGACAAAATGTACCACCAAGAAATCTTTAACTGCATTCAATAATTTTATTTTTAGTAGATTATTGATATTACTATTTTAAAACTGTTACATGTAAATTGTATGACTAAAGAAAATTGAGTAAATTATGTTAATATCAAAAGGTGGTAAAATTTTCAGTGAAATAAAACAGGGATACAAATAAAAAATTAAAGATCAGTAAAAACACAACAATCTTTATTTTGATTTGGAAAAACCAGCATGAATTCATGATGTAATTATGAATTACATCAATTACTCATTAGTAAACTCATTTTCTAGTTCTCTCCACTAACAACTTCTAGAAATTGACAATCCGGTAGAAATGAACAAGAAAGGGATCCCTTTTGTCCCCTGGTTCACCCCTCATTAGGTAACTGATCATCCCTCACTCCTGGGAGATCACCACATGGATATTGAACTTTGTAGGGACACCTCATAGCCACAGCATATGACAGTCCAGAACTCCTGGGCTCAAGCAATCCTCCTGCCTCAGCCTCCCAGTAGCTCCCAGTAGACTTTACAGGCATGAGCCACCATGCCCAGTAGCATAAACTCTTTTGTGCCTGTCTTCAAGTCAGTTTCTTTTGTGAGTTGCGTCCATGTTGTATGTGCTTTTAGTTTGCTCATTCTCATTATATATAGTGCTCTACTGCATAAATAAAACAATTTTTAAACCTCTTCTACTATTGATGCGCACTTCCATGGTTTCCAGTTTGGGCTATAACAACTAAAGCTCCTATGAACATTTTTTACATGTCTTTTGTTGAACATAGGATATATATGTTATATTTTTGTTGAACATATGGTACATATGTTATACATACAATCATATGTACATATATGCGGGGGTGAATATTTTCAGCTTTGTCAAATACTGCCAACCAGTTAATGAATATAATCAAGCATTTATCTTATGTTTCCTATAAAAACTGAATTTCATGTTAACAAAATAGGGCATAAGAGAAAGTTTCTCCTTACAGAAAAATTCCTTAAAATAGATGAAGAGAAAAGGATAGGAGTCAGAAAATGACCATTTTGCAACCCTTAATAAAGTAAGGGACCTAAACAAAGATTGTCATCAGTACATGCTAAAACCAGTAATAAAGAGAAAAGGAAAACCTTAAAAAGGATGGATCATGGTGAAGGCACCTAAACAAACCAATCAACACCAGTATTCTAAACTGGTGCTGGGGCTCAGATATAATACCCCTAGATATGGCTCTTTGACATGCTGAACTGAAGAATAAGTTCAAAGCCTCTCGATCTCCACTGCCCCCCATCTCTCAATCCTCTGTTTGTGCAAAAGCACAGGAGGAAGTTGTTCTCTGAAGTTCTCTTATCTGCTTAAAGATAAGGGACCCACCAAAGAAGAAAAGAATTACCTCTGGTCCCTTCCTTGAGTTTTCACTAACTTAACTGGCATTGCAGGAAGAAAGACTGAATTCTGTCTACACACCTGGACAGACTTGTCACAAACTACTGCTTGCTCTGCAGGTTCAACAGAACCCAGGCCATTGTATGTTTTTCAAGCCCATTGAATTCCCCTAAAAAGCATTTGCTACACCTTAAAATCATCCACACTTCTCTATCTTCCTTTCCCCTAAGAAGAAGAGTATATAACCATCTGTACCCATTGTGTGGTGGGGTAATCACTCTGAGATTGCCCCCGCCCCCTGCACGTTCATAAATCTGTGTGCCTTCTTTCCTATTAATCTGCCTTTTATCAGCTGATTTTCAGTGAATGTCAAGGGGTGAAGAGGAGGTTTTCCCTTGGCCCCTATAGTTGGTTTGGGGAATCGCAAATAGGACACCAAAGTTGCTCTGCTCTTCTGGAAGCTGAAGTCAAGTGGACCCAGGACCTGACAAGCTAGCAGAAGGGTAAGAAGTTCTTACTAGTCGGGCTCCTGGCTCCTCTCTCTGGGTAACCTGGTTGAGTTGACTTTAAAATCACTGTTGGTCTCCTTTTCCTCTCCAAAATCTTGATTAATGGGAGAAGAGGATTTGTGTGACTAGTTTTGGGTGTAGTAACTCCAGTGTAATTTTTAGCATCAATATTCATATTGTATGATCCTTTTCTTCCTGGAAAGGCTTTTCTTTCGTATTTCTCTGTTGTTCTGTTATAAAGAGGGACACTGTAGTGTAGAATATGAGCCTAAAACCCCTACAAGCCCACTAATCACATCAGCCCTGCTAACACTCGTTAGTTTTGCAGTTCTGATCATACTAGCATCTGTTTAGTCAAACTTTGCTGCGGGTGCCCAGAATAAAAACTGGATGAGCTTCCCCTCTTGTCTTGTATTACATCTTTGAAAGCTTGCCTTGTTACAAAGTAGAAGCACTCTCTCTTGGTCTCCACCATCTGGGGGGAGGGCGTGAATTCCTATGATTTTGTGTTACCCTGGCATCTGTTTTTAATCTTCCTCTAACACACCCAAATTCCCTGAAAAGGCTTAAATTCTCTCTCTGCTTCGAGATCTAAATTTCATACCCTGTTCTTTCTGAAACTTGGTAAGTGCTTTGGTCATGTGTGACAGATAAACTTTAACTTGTTTCACTTACAGAGCCGCTATTTAATACAACTGTCTTTTTAAGCTAGTGAGTTTTACCTCGTGGCTAAAATGTAAAAGTCAAAACTAAAAGATCTTTGTGTTTGTATTTTTGTGTCTGTACGTACACGTCTGTATTTGTATATTGTCTACATGGTACCAAATTGACTGATAAATGAATATTAATAAATCAAGTAAATAAGCCAATGCTTTTCGAGTTCATGTGACTTTAGTAATTTTTGGTACATGAAGCTAACTTTAGAATTGTTCGTATTAGTAAAATAAAATAGAAATGTCTCAGAATTTTAGACATTTTTGCCTGGGTCTACCAGTCAGATACATTTATACTGTCTCTGATGTGAGTTTTAAGGTCATGAAACTGTTGCTTCTATGATATTTTTGGTACCTGTTTAATATGTCTGTGATCTCATGTCTTTCATTTTGAGCCTGTAGATTCTGGGGTATAGACAAGTGGCCATGGAGAGGCCCAGGAACTTGTGTGTCCACAGCACCTGGGCCACCAGCTCCAGAGCAGATCCAAGCCCAACAGGGTCCTGTCCTCCCTCACCCAGCTTTGCCTCTTGGCCATGCTGGGAGGTGCGGGATCCTCTAAGCATTGTCTACACACAACTGTGTCCTTCACCCTGGGCTCTTTATCTGATACTTATCAATTAATATTGCTTACTGCCTAGGTTTTTATTTATTTATTTATTTATTTTTGAGACAGAGTCTCGCTCTGTCATCCTGGCTAGCATGCAGTGGCATCATCATAGCTCGCTGCAATCTCAGATTCCTGGGCTAATATGATCCTCCTGCCCATCTCCCAAGTAGCTGAGACTACAGGTGCACGCCACCATGCATGGCTAATTTTTCTGTTTTTAGTACAGACAGGGTCTTGCTCTTGCTCAGGCTGATCTTGAACTCCTGAGCTCAAGCAGTCCACCTTACTGTGGCCTCCTAGAGTGCTGGGATTACAGGCGTGAGCCATTTAAACCCTTGATATTTTAAAAACTTTTCAAAATCAAACTCTAAAATTAAGTCCTTTTGCTCTTGAACTAATTTGTGGACACTAGGGCCCCTGGAAGTTCAAACAGGATCCCCGGAAGTCCAAGAGATACATATTAGGCTTATTAAGCATGCTAAAATCATATGGGAGGCACTGTTAAAAAGAAATGGTACTTACATTTCTTTGAGTTACATTTATATCTATAAGTGTTTCAAATTGCATGAGATTCCTAAAACTCTGCTCTGTCTTGATATATGCAGTAAATTTGCCTTTTTTCCTAAAAGCTCTTTGCAAATTCTAAAGTGCTGTATCTTCGAGGAAATTCATGGAAAGGACCCTAACAATTGAATACAAGTTTCTGATAACTTTGGAGATCATACTATTGAACTAGGTAAAAACTTCCAGAACTCTAAAAAAGAGATTGATGGGTTCATGAAAATTGTTAACTCAATATCAAGCAAAACAACAATTAATTACATGGAACTAAACTGAGGGCTGAAATGGGTTTTTTTTGGTTTGTTTCTTCATTTTTTTTTTTTAACTACTTTGCCAAGTGAACATTTTTTTTTTTTTTTTGTTTTTTGAAACAGGGTTTTGCTAAGTTGCCCAGTCTGGTTTTTTTTATTATTATTTTGTTTTAAAGCTAGTCAAATTTAGCAGTGGTGGGCAGCTGCTCAGTCTGAAGTGCCATGGTGTTATCACAGCTCACTGAAACCTCAAACTCCTAGGCTGAAGCCATCCTCCTGCCTCAGCCTCCTCAGGAGCTGGGATTACAGGCGTGCACCACCACGCTCAGTTAATTTTTCTATATTTTGTAGAGATGGGATCTGACTCTTGCTCAGGCTGGTCTCGAACTTCTGGCCTCAAGTAATCCTCCTAGAGTGCTAAGATTATAGGCGTCAGCCATGCCACCCAACTTTTACCCTTCTTTTAACAGTAAAAAATAATATTTGTGTCTTTTCTGTTTAGTGTGGAACAGAGTTTTAGGAGCTAGACTTAGCCTGTAGACCTAAAGTTACAAGTTGCATGTTCTTGTTTATGGGAAGCCAACAAGGGATTTCCTCATGAATGATCAATGGGGGCAGTCCTTGTAGATGCCTGAGGGCTTTTTTTGCCATTTGGTGAGGATCAGGCTAATGCATAATGTTAGTAATAGCTATTCATTTGGAAGGGGGTGTTGCATGACTCAGCCTCCAGGATTGACCTTTCCTTTTGCATAAGGAGTTAGGGGGTGGTCCTGAGATTTTTATTTTCCTTCACACCATATTCATTTTCTCATTTATCATGTTTATTGTATACCCAACCACCCCCTTCCCCTGACAAGAATGAAAACTCCTTAAAGGCAAGAGCTTTCTTTGTGTTGTTCACAGGAGTACCCCCAGGCCCCAGAAAAGGATCTGGACACAGCAATCGCTCAACAACTCTTTAATGAATAGAACTGTCAGTCTTCCTGGCTAGCTACCCTCTGAGATCCTTAAAGGCAAGAATTTGGTTTTTATTTGGTTTTGCAAGTTCAGCATTACCTAGCACATAGTATACAGTTAATAAGAATTAGTTTCGTGGATTCCCTCTTAGGGAAATAGGTCAATTCTAGAATAGTTTCAATAGGTAGAAATCAAGAAAAGAACAATTTAATGACCTTTTAGGTTTCCACATCATTTCCCTGTTTTATCTGCAATCCTGTAAGGGCTTTGGACTGTCCACTTGTTGACTAGACTCTCTTAAAGTTTAATGGTGCTGGAGTGTAACGGAGTAAGTTCATGGTGTTAAAAAAAATTGAGGTGGGGGAATGCGTGCTGGTCATTTATTTGTGATGTCCCTAATAGGGCCAGGTGCCAAGAACTGAGAAGAGTTTTCTCAGACTGGGAGAAAGGGGAGGAGGAGTGAGTCTGCTAAGGTGGCCCTGTGGGATGTGCACTTTAGAAACCATTCTTTTAATACAGCTTGAGGCCGGGTCTATTTGGAGTTTTATGGAAGGAAAAGGGAGGCGGGATGAGGGAGGAGGAAGAAGCGCTCAGTGGCACGTCTGGCACGGAGCCATTAAGTAAAATGGTAGTGCTCAGGTTCCTTTCAGATCCAAGGTTGTAAAAAGGAAGGAAGTGAGGGAGGAAGGAAGAAGAAGAAGAAGAAAAAAATTCTAGCAGATTTTTAAAAAGCGACCTAACTAACTTTTTGACCTGGTGCACTGGGCGTTGAACGCCAGCGACTTCCCTCACCGGGAAAGGCTCGGGTCACTACCCAGAGCTGCCACAGCCGAGGTCAGCACTGGCGGGGGCGCCACGCGCGGGCGTGCGGGCCGGAGGGGGTGTGCGCTGGCCGCCGCCTCGGAGGAGGGGCGAGGGAGGCGCGGGGCCCGCGCTCTGCCCGGGCGCCCCGGTAGTGGCGGCGGCGGGCATGGCAGAGACCGGGCGGGCGGCGGCGGCGGGGCCGCAGCTCAACGCGCTGCCCGACCACTCGCCGCTGCTGCAGCCCGGCCTGACCGAGCTGCGGCGCCGGGCGCTGGAGGCGGGCGTCCCGCACGCGCCGCTGCCGCTCACCGACGCCTTCCTGCTGCGGTTCCTGCGCGCCCGCGACTTCGACCTGGACCTGGCCTGGCGGGTAAGCGTGCGCGCCCGCGGCCGAGCCCGGACCGGCCCTCGCGGAAGCGCAGGGCGCGGGCAGGACCCGGCGGGGGACAGGGGCCCCGCTGCGGACGCGCACGGACGCGCCCCGCGCGGGCGCGGCGGCCGGAGCCGTTCCCGGAGATCCCGCGCTCGTCCTTCCAGTTTCTCGGAGTCGTGAAAACCTCGAAACCTGGAAAGTGCTGGAGCCCTGGGGTGACGGCCTGTTTAATGCTTCCGAGCACTGAACTCTCGCCCTAGACCAGGCTTCCGAGCCTATAAAATGGGAAGGAAATGCCCTTCTCTCCCTGCAAGAAAGCCTGTGCTGTAAAACAAAGCAACAGCTGAGAAGCTGGAACTCAGACTTGCCACTTGTGAGCAGATGAAACGCCATGTGGCGGGGAACATGAAATTGCTGCTAAACTGAAGTTCCGAAGCCGCATCATTAATAGCAATACTTAAGTGGCAAGACAGCAAAGCAGCCCGGTGTATTTCGAGTGATGGGGGTAGTGGGGTGGGAAGGATGGGGCGATTCTTTTGTGTTCCCTGGAAAGACAGGAATGTGAGAGGGATGTGGCCTTGAGTTCTGTCACCTTAAGCTCATCATCCTTATCTGTTAAATAATGGTGAAAACATCTACCTCATTGACTGGTTGCGAGGATTGAACATTCACCAGGTTAACAGAACAAGCTGTGCCCAGCACAGTGCCTGGCGCGTGGGAGGCACTCAGCATTTGGGCCGGACCGAGCCCCTTTCTCCCAGTGGCTTCCTCAGGGCCAGGCTGCAAGCTGGGTGGCAGGGACGGTACTAATAGTACAGAATTCTAAGGTGTCTCAGTATGAGGTTTTTTGGGTTGTTTTTGAACTAATTTTTCTCGAAAAAGTCAAGGTATGGTAATAATAATCCAGGTAACACAAAGTAGTAAAAAGTGCAAAGTAAGTTTCTAAAAGTAACTTTTCTAAAGGAAAAGAGTTCCCTGCTCCAAATCTTAGTCTGCCAGTCAGGTACCCAAAGGGCAGTTACTGTAACCTGTTTCTCATTTATCTTCGCAGACACAGTGTCCACACAAGCCTGTGTGCGCGCTTTCCATTTCGACTTTCCTGCCTGTCTCAGCAGAGGGATCATCCCATAGCAGCCTGTACACATCCATCTTACTGCTTATGGGCTGCTGTCATTATACAGGGTATATTGTACTGTGTTAGAGGATACAGTATAATATATATTATAATTATAGTATATGATATATATTATATACAGGATATATTATGCTGTCAATATACAGGATATATTATACTGTATTAAAATGTATCCAAGCAGTCCCGTGTTATTGGACATAGGGCTCATTGCCAGCTGTTGCCAGTGCTGCCTTTCATGCTGTTCATTCATTCATTCAACAATTATTACTTCTACAATTCCCCTAGTAGTACCCGAGATGAGATAAACAAGGCGGCTGTGGTGTCTTCCATCACTGACTGGCATTTAGTATGTCTTTGTACTTTGTGCATAAATAGGAATGTATCCTTATAGGATAAATTCAACGTGTGAAATTACTGGATGAAGTGAGATGTATATTTTTCAGTGTTGAGGAGTATAAAAAACTGTTCTCTAAAGAATTTGCACTGATTTTATCACTCAGTTACATAATAATGCCTTTTTCTTCATATTATCAGCTACCACTGTGTTATCAAACCTGATTGTGTGCAAACTTGCTAGATGAGAAAGTTTTTCATTGTTATTAAAACATGCATTTATTTAACTATAAGTGAGATTAATCATCTTTTATATATGTAAATTTTTAAAATTCTTTTCCATTTAACTGGAAATGGCCTGGTTTTGCCATTTGTTCATTTTTATGTTTTAGTGACTTATAAAATATCTTTATGTTTCCAAGAAAATAGGCCTTTGTGCTAGCTTGTTTCCTGTCTTTTGACATTATTTATACTATTTTCTTTCTGTACAGAATTTAATTTTTTTTTTTTAATTTTTGAGTTACTCTCTTTTTTTTTTTTTTTTTTTTGAGACAGAGTCTCACTTTATTGCCCAGGCTAGAGTGAGTGCCATGGCGTCAGCCTAGCTCACAGCAACCTCAAACTCCTGGGCTCAAGCAATCCTGCTGCCTCAGCCTCCCGAGTAGCTGGGACTACAGGCATGTGCCACCGTGCCCGGCTAATTTTTTGTATATATATTAGTTGGCCAATTCATTTCTTTCTATTTATAGTAGAGATGGGGTCTCGCTCTTGCTCAGGCTGGTCTCAAACTCCTGAGCTCAAAGGATCTGCCCACCTCGGCCTCCCAGAGAGCTAGGATTACAGGCTTGAGCCACCGTGCCCGGCCTTGAGATAGATACTCTTGTCACCCCAAGTAGTATGCAGTGGTGTCATCAACTCACTGCGACCTTGAACTCTGGGCTCAAGCAATCACTCTGCCTCAGCCTCCCAAGTTAGCTGGGACTATAGGTGGGCATCACCACACCAGGCTAATTTTTTTCTATTTGTGGTAGAGATGAGATCTTACTCAGACTGGTCTTGAACTCTTGACCTCAGGCAATCCTTCTGCCTTAGCCTTCCAGAGTATAAGGACTAAAATTTTTTATGTAATCAAATGTATTGATTTGATTGTTCCTTTATTGGTTCTGGGTTTTATAAGCTCTTCTCTTATCCAAAATTTTTTCTAGTAATTTATGGCTTCTCTTTTTTATGTTGGAGTCATTTACGTATTGGGATTTATTTAGATGTTAGGAGAGAAATAGGGATCCAGCTTCATTCATTTTCATCATGTCAGATGGCTACGTAAATGTTCCAGCCTCATGAATAATAAACGAGTATGTACTCAGTAGATACTGAATATGAAGATCCAATCTCAGGTCCAATGAAGAGTGCAGTTTCAATAAGGCATTAAACATATAAATAACTAACAATAAAAAGTATGTCACTTACTGATTTCATTTTAGCTACTTTTTAAAAAGTAATGTCTAAATAGAAAAAGAAATAAAATTTACATTCAGCCTCTGTGATTTTTTTTTTTCTGTATTCCTTATTTTATTGAATTGTTTTCATTCCATCATTCCCTTGAGGAATTGGCTAGAGGGACTGTGTCTAAGTCCACTGGACAGAAGTCAAGTTTCTGTCTGTGAACTCATTGCCTTACATTTCTGCCAACTGGAAAGGAAAGGGAAAGGGTAAGAGTGAAACTACTTTTCCATTTTCCTCTGCAATGGTAGTTAATTAAACTCAAACTCCCTTATTTTTAATATAAAAGCCCTGTAGTTTTTGTGTAAAGAAAGCTTGATAAATACCTCAGTTATGATGAAATCTCTCAATATTCTAGTTTTTATATGTGAAGTTACAATGGATTAATAAGGTTTTATAATCCTAATAGTTAATATGCTTGTGGAATGCCAGGTACTTTGGTAAATGGTGTTTGCATGGATTGTCTTATTATATTCTCATTTTAGAAGAAACTGAAATATAAGGTATAAGTAATTTGTCAAAAATCATGTAGCTATTAAGTGCTGGAGCAGAGATTTGAATTTAGGTGGAGCACAGGATTGCTCTCAAATACACAGCACTTGCCCCTTTGATTTAAAACAATGAATGTAAAAAACAACCAATAGTTAACTTCTCTGTTCTACACATTCTCATGCATCCCACAAGTGGATAGCCGAGCTCCTTATATTTTTGTTACATGTGATAAGCTTTCTATCCTTTAATTATCTTTATAGTTTTCTCAAAGATGTTGAAGCTTTCAAAGTTCCATAGACTTTCCCTTCTAATTTCCCTCTAAATGTAGCTTCTTTTGTAAAATTTATCATATCACATGTCAATTTCAGGTTCCAGTCTGCTCCTGATAGGTTTTGCCCTTGAACAAATGTGTAGTTTCTCAGAGCTTTATTTTTCTTGTGCATTTAATGCCTTAACAATAATAACAATAGTGTGAGGAGGAAATGAAATGATACTAGTAAACCCTATAGGTGTGGCACAAATATGGTGGTGGTTATTTTGTTTGAAAGTACGTGGAAAATGTAAGAAGAAACTTACTCTATTACAAAGAATAGTGAAACCATAATCTTTAAATATTTATTTATTTCAAATTTTTGTACAAAACAGGAACCTTCCAATACTGAATATTCGCTTTTAGCCAATTTTTTGTTGTTGTTGCTGTGGACATAGGGTGGTTTGTTTGAGAATTGCTCAGTAGCAGTTTATATAATGTATTTGTATTAATTGGAGTATCAATTTATTTATCAGGGAAAAAGTAATGATCAAAGACCTAGGTTTAAATATTTCAATTTGCAAAAGTTAAGGTCAGAGGCATGACAGTGATTTGCGCATCTTTATAAAAGTCATTTTTTTCAAGTGGCTTACTCATGTATTAAATTATTCTTTCATTCAACACATGTGTCTTTTCTCCTTGGGGTCCAGCACAGTGTGCAGAAATGAATAAGCTGAGCACTCTGCCTCTATTACCCAAAAGATCCCTTCTAATGAAGCCACATCATTCCATAGGAAAATAAAACCGTTCTTTTTAAATAGTTACTAATATGCCGCTTCCTGCATTTTGCTTGAATTAGAATTAAAAAGAGTTTTAATGCTGTAATGTTTTATGTCTGAGGAAACTATCAAAAAAATAATAGGCATTTAAAAATACTATTAACAGTTGTTCTAGTGTCCCCCAAGACAGGAGGAGGAAAAGAAATTCATCTCGTAGACTAGAATGAATATACCAGGATTTACAATGTGCCTGTTGTTTTCACTGCAATTTAGGTCACCAATTATTTCTTTGTTGGCAAATTGACTGATTTCTTTTCCTTCCTACCTCTCTGTTGAATTTAACTCTTAGCAATATATATATATATTTTAAATTAAAACAACTTTGTTACAATGCAGAAATGAAAGAGAAGGAGAGAGACAGCAAGAGAAAGAGGGAGACAAAATCAGAGAGAGAAAGAGAGAGAGGGAAAGGGCAAGGGAGCAGGGAGCAGAGCAGCACGGATGAAGCTGTTCTTCCTTCCATACCCCACAGTGCGGGTCTTACAGTTCATCCAGTTGCTCTCTTCCCCCAGCCATTCCCAGTCATTGATGTTTTCCAAGGCTGAGAATTTCACCCTGTACTTTTTTTTTTTTTTAATTGTTTGTAATTTCTCCTTTAGGTCATTGCTGTTTTTGTGTTTACAGTTACCACGTTAATTCCAATGACTCTCAAATATAAAATCTGTCATTTTCTTTTATCTGAACTGTGGTCCCATATTGCTAGGAGATCTCATATTGTCATTTCAGAAAAATTGAGAATGCTAAAAATCATAAAGAGGAAAATTAGAATACAAATTTTAATGCAGGATTTGCTATAGTATTTTTTCCAATATGCTGGCCATATTTGTAGTGTGTGTGTGTTGATGTAACCATTTCTGGTAGTGCTTTTGGAGAAAAAGAAAATGAGATTCTTTCAAACCATATTTTGCCAAGATTTAATATCCAGGTATCCTGTTCCATAGGCTCTCTTAATTCATTTGATTGATTCAAAAAGGACTAAAGGTGGTGTTTCAGTTATTTATTTCTGAATAACAATGTCACTCTAAGACTTAATAGCTTAAAACACAATTTGTTTATGAATCTCCAGTTTAGGCAGGGCTCAGTGGATGTGGTTCATCTCTGCCTCACATGGCATCAGATGGGATCTTGGTTGAAGTCAGACTACTCAGGATGGCCGCTCAAGCTCCAGGTCCTTTCTCCACATGAATTGTTATCATTCAGTAATCTTACATAGTGTCTAGATCCCAAAAAACAAATTCAGAAGGTACCAGGTTTCTGAAAGCCTGGCACAGTGTCACTTCTGCCACATTCGATTGGTCAAAGGAAGGTGTAAGCCTAGCTCAGATTCAAGGGAAGGGGATCAAACAATACACTCCGCCTCTTAATGAGAAGAACGGCATGTGTATACCAGCAGGGGAGGAATCGTTGGTGGCTGTTTTTGGAGACTATCATAGGTGGCGAATGAAAATTACTCAACTTTGAAATTATGATTAACTCCTATCACCTCAGATCCTTAATGAAGGGAACTTTTGGTTTCTACAGCTAAAAGATACACCAGATAAAAATCCTGGCATAATAAATGCAAGGTTCATACACAATGCCAAAGCTTTCCTACTATTTTTACAAAATGCTTACCATGTGTGTTATTTGTAGACCATTTTAATTTTATTTTTCAGTTACTAAAAAACTATTATAAGTGGAGAGCAGAATGCCCAGAAATAAGTGCAGATCTACACCCTAGAAGTATTCTTGGCCTTCTGAAGGCTGGTTACCACGGAGTCCTGAGATCCAGGGACCCCACTGGCAGCAAAGTTCTTATTTACAGAATCGGTAAGTCAGACATGGCTCTTCTTTTTCTCACCTCCCCTCCCCTTCTCTCCTCTTCCTCTTCCCTCTCACTCCATTCTCCTTTTCTTTCTTTTCCTCCTCCTCTTCTCCTTCTATTTTTTCTTGACTGCCACATGGAAAGCTTCAGTGAGTCCATCTTTAAGAAATTAGGTTTAATTTAGATCTTGCTGTCTCCCAAATATAATAAAAACTTTGGCAGTTAGGAGAAAATTAACAGAAACCAGTGACAATCCTACTTTCATTCTTTCACACAGTCAACTGTATAAAATAAGAGAAAAAAACAGAGAAGAGAAATAGTGGAAGGAGGTAACAAAGATCAAGAAAAAGTATTTCAAAAATGCTTAGTAGGAAATTTAAATAAAAGAATCCTGAGCTATAATAACATAAGCTCCATGAGATCATAGATCTTGCCTTCTCTGTTCACTGACGTCTCCCAAGCCCGGTACATGGTAGGTCCTTATTAAATATCTGTGGCATCAGTGAATGAATGATTAGTTCAATTATGCCCCAGGCTGAGGAGCAAGGGGTTCATTCCCCCAGGAGGAGGAGGGTCCCAAGGGAAGGTAGCACCCTGGGAGTTGTTGCAGACACTGTTCCATTAGATCCTATTTCTGTTCACTGCTTCCGCTTTTCATTATTAGGTATCCCTGGAGTTTCTTGTAGGTTGGTGTCTTAGTCCATTTGGTCTGTTATAACAGAATGCCATAGACTGGGTAGCTTATAAAAACAGAATTTTATTTCTCACAGTTCTGGAGGCTGGGAAGTCCAAGTTCAGGTGCTGGCAGATTTGGTGTCTTGTGGAGTTTGTTTCCTGGTTCCTAGATGAAACCTTCTCATGCTAACCTCATGTGTTGGAGGGGCCAGAGGTCTCTCTCAGGTTTCTTTTATCAGGACACTAATCCCATTCATGAGGGCTCTACCCTCATGACCCAGTTGCCCCCAAAGTCACCACTTCATAATACTATGACCTTGGCAGTTAGAACTTCAGCATATGTATTTTGAGGGACACAAACATTCACACCATAGCAGTTGGTGACCTATATCCACTGCCCTTCCTTAGACCTCTGAGTGATTAAAAATGTCAGATAAAGGAGAAAGACACAGTGCTCCCAGCATCTCTCATGGTCTAGTTGAAAGGACAAAGATAATGAACATTGTAGGAGGAAAATCTTGTGAATTATAGCCTTACAGAAATTTCTACATCTTTAAAGATGAAAATACTTACATATTTGGACTTCTTGCCTGCTTACAGCTAAGTTACCTGACTATAATAACTTAATTGCTTGCTATCTTACAAGAAGATACTGTGTTTAATTTTTAAAAGCATAACAGAAGATTGAGTAAAATGACTCAGTTTTTTTTGCCCTAGCTTATATGTCAAATAAAATTGGATTAATCATAAAGTCATCATCTTATAAACAGACATCATCATGTCCTTTCTGTTCTTTTATTGCTCCACCAGTGTCAAAAGAACTTGAATGAGCTCCTAGCAATGAAGTTCTTGGATCTCCTTGGGTGTAGACATACCAGACGTAGCAAAGTACTTATGTTTTATTTAGCTAATAACCTATATATTATGAAAATATATGGTGCCTAGTTACATTTGAATTGCAGATAAACAACAAATAATTTTTTTAGTATGTATGAGGTATACTCATGTTACAAAATTATATCCTGCTTATCCGAAATTCATCTTTAACTGGGTATTCTAAATATTATCTGCCAACTCTACTTAGGGGTCTGAGAAACAGAAAACTGAGACCTGCAGCTGATTCTTTCTGCAAATGTCTTTGCTCTACAGTGCCTGGCTAGATTTTTTTTTTTTTCTAGTTTGTTTATAAACTGTTAATAACTGGGGCAGGTGAAGAAGTAAAAATGATACCTTGATAGTGAGAAAGCAAATGTGCTACTTTGATCATAAATACCTCAACATTGAACCAGCCTGGTTCCCTCTTTCTTGTCCAGCCTGAGTCTTTTTGGTTTTTTTGTTTTGTTTTTTGTTTTTTTGGTAAGTTAGACAAATTTGTTAGAGGTTACCTACTAAGGGCACTTGGTTCTGGGCAGCAGAGGAATGTCTTTCACAGGAGCTTCTTGCTTGCAAAATGTGCATTTGTCCACCCTGTGGTGTTGCTTTAAATCTCTTCCCAATGAGTAATGCAAAGGTTTTACATTGTATCTTTGCTTGTTCACAGTGAAACAAATCACACAGACACACTACCATCATCATATGCTGTCACGCAACTCATGTTATGTTAATGATATTACAATTTTTCTGTAGGTGGGGACTGGAGTGTTGCAGTTAGCTAAAGGGCACTGTAGGACAGCCTAAGCAGTTCTGAAGCAGTCAGGGCTGGTCTAAGCCAACTACTTCAAGGCCAGAAAGTGCTTAGGCACTTCTCCTATCCAATAGTTATCTTGGTACTTAATCTATTTTGTAACAATTTTGCTGAACGTTCCATATACTGGGTCTTTTGTAGTGTATTAATTTCTAAGTGTATTGTTTGACTCAATGAGATTTGAAAATCAAGAAAACATCGTTTAGTGATGGTCAGAACAGGAAGGTATGCAGCAAATCTCCTGTGTATTAGGTTAGTCTAGAATGAAAAGGAGAAACTCAGAATTTTTTTTTTTTTTTTGAGACAAGTTTTCGCTCTGTCGCCCAGGCTAGAGTGCAGTGGTGTCATCATAGCTCACTGCAACCCCAAACTCCCAGGCTCAAGTGATCCTCCTGCCTCAGCCTCCCAAGTAGCTGCCACCATGCCCAGCTAATTTTTCTATTTTTGTAGCTATCGGGTCTCGCTCTTGCTCAGGCTAGCCTCAAACTCCTGGCCTCAAGCAGTCCTCCTGCCATGGCCTCCCAAAGTGCTAGGATTTGGGGCATGAGCATGCCCAGCTTCTCAGAAGAATTTTATGAGTAGAATGAAATAAGATAAAGATTTATAAATTTTCAAAATTTAATTGATTTCATGGGAGGAGCTGAGAAGGAAATCTGTGGTAGAGCTTTTTGGTAGAACCATAGTCTGACCAGCTTCCCTTGACACGATCTCTGTGCAGTAAAAGCAACGATAAAATGTACAGAGCCTATCTATTCATGCCAGCAGGGCAACTCAAGGCGAAGCTAAGTTTTAGCTTTTATCAGCCTACATGCCAGAGGATATAATTTTATGCCTTTGGAGACCCACTACTTTACTATAGCAGCAAAAATTAAATTTAACAGTAAGTATTAAGATTTGACTACGGTTTAGTTCTTATGAATAACAGGTTCTGAGGCATGTGGCCTGGGTTACAATGTCAGCCTTGCTACACTCTAGCTGTGTGGACAGCTATGTAACTGTAACTCCCATTTTCTCATCTGCAAAATGCGGATAGTAAAAACCTATTGCATAGGGTTGCTGTGAGCATTAAATCTATGTGTCATCTGTCTACCTATTTATCTAAAATATAACAAAGAACATTACCTGGTACATAATAAGGACTCAGTAAATGTTAGGTATATGCTAGAGAAGGAATTAAAATTTTAAGATTTTTTTCTGTCTTTTTTTTTTTTTTTGCCTCAACAGAGCTTAAAGTCTAGCCAGCACTATCCAATAGAACTTTATATAATGATGAAACTGTTCTACAGAAGCCACCAGCCACATGTGGCTGTTGAGCACTTGAAATGTGGCTGCTCAGCTAAGAAACTCAATTTTAATTTTAATTTGAATAGCCACACATGGCTAATGGCTACCCTACTGGACAGTGCAGGTTAGATAATCATGTTGGTCATCTAGGAAATTTAGGTCAGTAACTATTTTCTGATTTGTAGATTTCATTTGTTCTGCTCATATTTTTCCTCATTGTAGCATTCAGCTGAATGTCTGAAGTTAGTGTAGTAATTTTGAGCTGGGTTATCCATGTGTTATTACTTAATTCCTACCAGGAATCCAAGGCTTTTAAAAGGCAAGGCCAATCCCATTGTTCCTTCTTAGGAACACTTCTGATTATCCTTTCTCTTTCTAGATTTTCAACTTTTTCCTTACTAGTACTTGCTACCAATAAACATTTATATCAGGTAAGGGTCAGCCATCCAAAACACCACAAAAACTCCTCAATCCCACAAAACCTTCCAGCCTCCACTCTAGCCATTTCCCCTTCCTCTTGTTCTCAGCCAAACTTCATTAGTTAGTACCTCATCCACATTGTCCTCCAGTTCCTCCTCAACCCACCCTGGTCTGGTTTTATTCCCACCAGTGCTGAAATAACCTTAACCAATCATCAATGACTTTTAATTTTTTATTTGAGACAGAGTCTTGCGCTGTTGCCTGGGCTAGAGTGCTGTGGATGTCAGCCTAGCTCACAGCAATCTCAAGCTCTTGAGTTCAAGAGATCCTTCTGCCTCAGCCTCCCAATTAGCTAGGTCTATAGGTGCGTGCCACCATGCCCAGCTAATTTTTTCTAATTTTAGAAGAGATGGGGGTCTCACTCTTGGCTAAGGCTGGTCTTGAACTCCTAAGCTCAAGCGATCCTCCCACCTTGGCCTCCCAGAGTGCTAGGATTACAGGCATGAGCCACTGCACCCGACCCATCAGTGACTTTCTTTTCACTAAATCTAATGGACATGTTTAGTCCTATTTTGCTTAACCTGTCAACACAGTGGACTACTTCCTCTTTCTGGAACTATCTTTTCCCCTTGGCTTCTCTGATGCCACATTCTGCTGGTGTTTACATCTGACTTAACTGGCTGCTCTTTCATAATCTGTTTTGTTGGCATCCCCTCTTCTACTTACACTTTAAATTCTAAAATTCCTTAGGACATTGGCCTCGGCCTTCTCTTCTTACGCTACTTTCTTTTCTTCACTACAGTAGAGAAAAACATAGATCTAAGACAATATCCCTGTCACAGATTGTCCTGTAAGCATGAATAACCCCCAGATTTTCAACCCCTGGGTCTCTTTGGGGACCCAGATCCATATGACGAGCTCCTATTCCAGCTGCATTCAATTGGATATCTCAACAGTCACCATTTTTACATGTTCAACTTTACTTATGATCTTTTCCACTTCAAACACTTCCATCTTAATAAATGGTACCACTATTGTATCCAGTCGCCCATGCCAGACACTTTTTTTTTGAAAATTTACTGTTACTTAGTTATGAATCTTTTTTTTTTCTTTTTTATTCATCCTGTTAGGCATTTCATGGACCTTTCAATCTGAAGACTTACAGAGGCTTCCTTTAATAAGCCTTTTGAGACCCACTGTCATACTGGAACATTTTTCTCTACTGTTACTATTCCTCTCTCCTCTGTTCCCTGTTCTCTGTCATTGCTTGCTAGAACTCCTGTTAGCTGGATATAGAAACTTCTGGATTTAGCTTCAGATGACTCTTAACTCTTTATTCATATATATCAACTCTTGGCTCTTTTGTGCCAAGTTTGAGAGAGTCCCTCAACTTGATCTTCCAAACCACTGTTCACTTATTAGCTGTATCTTTTCCATCACTTGTCCCATCAACTGAGTTTTTTTTTAATTATCTTTTTATTTCCAAGATCTCAACTGATTCTTTTAAATAGCCTGTTCTTATAATAGCCTACACTATCCTTTTTCCCTTTTCTGAGACTATTGTTTCTTTAAAAACATTTTTTTTTAGAGATGAGAGTTGGGGGAGTGGGAGGTTGTCTCATTATGTTGCCTAGGCTGTACTCAAACTCCTGGGCTGGAGCAATCCTCCTGCCCAAGTAGCTGGGATTACAGGTGTGCACCACAGAGCCCAGTTTCTATTATGCTTTTTTTAATGTCTTCTGCTTTCATAATTGTTTGCTTGAGTTTTGATGTCTTTGTCTATTGAGTTTGGTTCTTCTGTTGTGTGTGTGCACACACAAGCGAGTGTATTTAATATTCTAATTTTTAATGAATGGATTTTCTTTTTAAGATTACCTACTTAACCTGCTTGCCTGTCCATTACCATAATTTCTGTATGCCATGGCCTGTCCCAGGGATGGAGGAGAGGGGTGAGATATGTGGACTAGATTGTCAGTAATTCCTCTCTTAGCCCAGGTACTCCCTGTTTTCCTTGGGTGTGGACAGCTATCTAGGTCCTTCCCTGGCTCTTCTTTCCCAAGCCCACATTTACTGGTCTAGCCTGTAGGGACATGACTCTGCCATGTGTTTCTTATAGTCAGAGGATCAACCTGTCTGTCTGCTACTCAGGCATTTCGCTTAGCAACCTCTTTGGTTACTATGGGGCCCTAATTGCTCCTTATAATCCAGGCCTTCACGTTTCCCATTTTCAACATCTCTGAACTTGGAGCATACCCAGTGGCATTCTCATCTTTAGCCACAGCCCTCTCCTGTATGTGAGGTTGTGATTTCATTTTGCAATAAAATTCAGCCTGCATCTGTTCTTGTTTCCCCCACACTCTTAAAAATCTGTTCTCCGCTAGGGATTTGAGGATGGAGGGAGAAGCAGGCCCATGTTCTTAGACCCCAGTTTGATCTATTATTCAATTCATGATCTTTTTATTTCCACTGATCCTCTAAAAAGAATTCATTTCCTTTCAAATCTTTCTGAGTCTTTACACAATGCTGAGATATGATATGCTTTATTTTTTTTAGCACACTGGGACCCAAAAGTTTTTACAGCTTATCATGTATTTCGTGTAAGTCTAATCACATCCGAGCTTATTGTACAGGAGGTAGAAACTCAACGGAATGGAATCAAGGCTATCTTTGATATGGAAGGTTGGCAGTTTTCCCATGCCTTTCAAATTACCCCATCTGTAGCCAAGAAGATTGCTGCGGTACTTACAGTAAGTGTATATTTTATCTGTTAGGTATAATAGTAAATACTTCCAAATAATAGTTTTAAATTTTGTTATATATTAGACAAAAAGACATGATAGTACATTTATTATAAATGTAAATAAAATTTTAGAAATGATACATAGAATTCAGTAATGCTTAAAGGAAATAAAGTGTTATTAATTTATAAAATCAAAAATGTTGCAACAAACTGTAAAAATATATTCAAAACTAGTAATCACAGAATTTAAACATTTTAAGAATATGTGGTGACTTAATCTTCCTATCATTAAAATTTTTTTCCCTAAAATATTGACTCAAAAATATTTATAGCAATGACACAATAAAATGTCACATAAGTCTTGGTAGGTATATATCGATATAGCTTTTTTTAGAAATCAAAAGGTTTTTAAAATGGTCATCATCTTTGATCCAGCAATTCTACTTCTGGGAACCTTGCTAAGGAATAATCTTAAATATAATAAAGACTTTGCATATAATAATCATAGCTTACTATGTGCCAGGTATTTTGCTAAGTATTTCAAGTGCATTACCTCTTAATGTCCACACTGAGCTACTACATATGACTATTGTTTTTCTCATTTTACAAATTTATAAACTGTGTCAGAGAAATGACATAGCAATGCCCAGACACAGTTTGTCAGCAGTGAAGTGAGGATTACAGTCTAGGTCATCTGAATGTAAAAGTTGTGCTTCTAACCACCACTCCTTTTCAATATAAAAGATAGTTACTGCAGCATCACTTTTAGTAGAAGAAAATGAGAAACAACTTATTTGTCCAGAAATAGCAAAATGGTTCCTTAAATTATGGTACATCCATTTGATGGATTACTGCAACAATATTAAAACGTGATGTTCATAAAAACTGTTATATCAATGGAACAAAACAGGATGCAAATTATTTAGGCAGCATATTTGTAATTATGTTTAAAATAAAATTATGCATAGAAGGGACCTGGAAGAAATGCCCCAAATTAATAATATATCTCTAAAAGCTATGCATAGAAAAATAAAATAGAACTTCACATAAAATAACCTTGGAAGGGTCTTTTGGAAAGAAAAATCTTTGTATTAACAATACAACTTTGGGGTAGGGAAATTATTTTTTTCTTTTAACACTTAGCTTTTTAAACTTTCTAAATAAGCTTATATTACTTTTATGTTTAAGATGTGTACCAATGTGAAAAGTTTAAAAGTTTGTGTTTATTGTACTATTCTTTCAATTTTTATACAAGTTTGATTTTTTTCCTCAAAATAAAAATTTCAGGAAAAAAAGTTAAATATAGATGTTCAAATTACTCATTGATCCCTAAAAAATTATATGGAATTAGGAATAAAATTTTCTGGTGAAAGTGTGCATGTATTAATATTCCTTAAAATACTTTGCCTAAGCTATAAGGATTTTTTTGTTTTGTTTTTAGAGATCTTAATCTAGTGACAGTGAACTGTAAACCAGGCTTTTAAGTTGATTGGATGGATAATTATGAAAGTAAAACTACACTTTAGGTGTTGCTGTAAGTTTAGCAAGTGTTCAAAGAGGAGACTTGTCATTAGGAATAGTATTGTAATATTTATTTGTTTTGTTATTAAGATTTTTCTTTATTTTCAAAAGGATTCCTTTCCATTGAAAGTTCGTGGCATCCATTTGATAAATGAACCAGTAATTTTCCATGCTGTCTTTTCCATGATTAAACCATTCCTGACTGAAAAAATTAAAAATCGGGTGAGTAAAAAATGCTCAATGAACAGTTCCTCTACACTAAACATTCCAACCCTTTTTCATTTAAGCATTTTTTTTATCATATTCACCTATACCATGAATATAATATTTTGAATATTTATCTAAGAAGCCAACTACTTTTATAAACTAAAATTTATTTTTAATTTTGAAAAAACAAGGATATTGGTTAGAAGGTTGAGTGATAATCTGGGCCTCTCATACATTGCTAGTTGAAATGCAAAATGGTGTATTTCCTATAGAGGGCAGTGTGGCTATAGTTATCAAAATCACAGCTTTAGCACTTCAGGGCATTTTTCCTACAGATACATACCTGCACATAAAGTTACATATATGGGAGGATTCATTGCAGCAAAATATTGGAAACCAGCAAGTGTTCATCATTAGGGGACTGGTTAAATAAACTATGATACATCCAAACATTGGAATGCAACAAAATTTGCAGGATGTTTTGTAAAGAGAAATAAGTGAAATGGCAAATAGTGTTTATGGTGCGCCACTTTTTGTATAAAAAAGGGGGAGAAATCAGAATATTTATTTATATTTTCATAAAAATTACATTTAAAGTATATACCAAAAATAATATAAAATAAGTGGCTAACTTTAGGGAACAAAAGTAAAGGGATGGAGTGGAGAAGAGAATAAGGCTGAGAACAAGACATTTTAACTGTGTATCTTGTTTTGATTTCTAAGCATGTGAATATGTTATTTATGCTACTCTTCTTAAACAGTGAAGTGTAATTAAACAATTTCAGTGTAATTGAAAACCACAGTAACTGAGGTATGTGATTTTATGCCAGGCTTATTAAAGCCCAGAAATTTGATGTTTTTAATCTATCCTGTGGAGCCTTATCTCAGGTGAATATCTAATATCTCTTACAATTTTTGAAAGGTTGAAAATGGAGTCTGAGTTCTTAATAATGGCAACCATTCTTCTACACTAATCTGTAGAAGTGAATTTTTAGAGCATTTATTTAGTCAAACATTGGCATCATCTAATACCTTGAACACAAAACAATTTCTAAAGGCTTTGACAATTTAAATCTAAAAAATTATTTAAATATAATGAGTGGTATGTGAATTACAATAGCATATTTAGAATTTTGGAAACTATATTCTTTAATATAAAGAGAATATAACATCTTGTATCTAGTCAGAAAATTATGACCCTAGAGCTTCTTTAGAAGTTATCCAGTGTGGCCGGGCATGGTGGCTCACACCTGTAATTCTAGCACTTTGGGAAGCTGAGTCGGGAGGATCGTTTGAGCTCAGGAGTTCGAGACCAGCCTGACCAAGAGTGAGACCCTGTCTCTACTAAAAATAGAAAGAAAGTAGCTGGACAACTAAAAATATATAGAAAAAAAATTAGCTGAGCATGGTGGTACGTGCCTGTAGTCCCAGCTACTCAGGAGGCTGAGGCAGAAGGATCGCTTGAGCCCAGGAGTTTGAGGTTGCTGTGAGGTAAGCTGAGGCCATGGCACTCTAGCCCAGGCAACAGAGTAAGACTGTCTCACACAAAAAAAGGAAGTTATACAGTGAGTATGTCTATATGTCTTCAAGACAAACTACCCCTAAATTATCTGCTTTAGTGAAGATGGCCACTTCTTATTCTAATACTTTTATAAAAGTCAATTTTTTGGGTCATTTTTTTTATTCTTCATTATAGCTTGATAATAGCTGGCCACCCCCTGTTTAACTCTTAAAGATCTAAAAATAAGTGTTTATATTTGGGGTTATATTTTGGATAAATAAAAACAAAAAGAACTGAACATAATAAACAGGAGAACATGGACAAAATAGAAAAATAAAAAGTTTAGAAGTAGGTGAAGCATTTCTATGTGAAAGTTAGTTGACATCAAACAGACTTACTAAAATAGGGGGAATTAACCCCAATCCAGCCACTTTTTCCCTTTTCAATTTTTTAGCAATACCCTATACATTTTCTCATTTTGCTCCTTCCTAAGGAGATAGAATTTTTTCTGAACTGATATTTTAATTATTTAATAAAAAATTAAGGATTGAGATTGTGAGGTTCCTAAGTATAGGTTACTCTTGCCATTCATCAATCCTAATATCTCGCACATAGTAGGTATTTATTAAATGATTATTGAATACATAGATGAACATTTTGCCCTAGCGAATGCAAAAGGTTATGTATTTATTTATTTTAGCAAAATGTGTTTTTGGTTTAAGTTTCTACAATTTTATCTTAATTTCAGGGCATTCTATGATCAATTTTTATGGTTAAAATATTTAAAATTTAAGGTTCTCAACCATCATAATTACCTCTTAATTTCGTACTAGCCAAGAGTATCTATCATCTGTACCACATAAATTATTTCTCATATACCTGGTTGTATGCTCAGATATATGCTTCTATTTAATATGAATTCAATAATAGGTAATATATTTTAATCATCTATAGAATAGTCCCAGGATATTAGATAGTTTGGTAAGAATCACCTGCACATCAGGGAATAGAATTTATAAAATAATTTTATTTAGTGTTTAAAAATCTATTTTTGACGGAGGAAAAGAAGAGTTTCATAAATTTTATGCAGTTATAAGAATGCAAATATAAGAAAAGAGTAAGATTATTAGATTAACAGCAATACAATCTGAAGCAAGTAAGTAAAAAACAATCTATAAGTAAAATTCTTAGATTTTTAAGCAGAAGAATAAAGGGTTTAGTATCTATACCTACTATCCGAGAGTCCCTTGTTTTATGAGGTTGATTTTCCATTGGAAATGCATCTAATATAGTGAGAGGTGGAGGGCATACTATCTAAAATGTTTTGGCTATTTCAGATTCATATGCATGGGGACAATTACAAACAAAGCTTACTTCAGTACTTCCCAGACATTCTTCCTCTGGAATATGGTGGTGAAGAATTCTCCATGGAAGACGTTTGTCAGGAGTGGACAAATTTTATAATGAAGTCTGAAGATTATCTCAGTGGCATTTCTGAGACCATTCAGTGAGAAGAAGTTATTTCATGTAAATAGCTTTCTAATTAAAAATACATGAATGAGAGATCCTACCTGGTTATATAAATGAAAGAAAAAAAAGCAAATATTTTAAACTAATAAATTCTTGTCTGATCTTAAAAATATAAAAATCTGCTGACATGAGCAACATGGGTATTTGGGAAGCTTTTTACTTTTTAATTTTTTTTCTGATTTTTGCACTTGAAGAAATAACATGAAAGTTATTTCTGAAGTAGCTGTTACTGTGCATCTTTGTTTCTCGAAAGTTTCATTTTAAACAAGTTCTCTGATTACATTGGTATAGTAACAAATTTATAAATAGTAACTTAAAAGACGTATTAGCACAAATCAACTGATTATAAAAAACCATTAACACTCATTTTTTGGGGGTCAGATTAGATTATAATTCAGATTAAAATGTGAATACAGCTTTACAGTTATTTCTGCAGGCTAGCAAGGCAGTTCTTCTCAGGGAAATTCTATTTTAGCACATTTGCACAATACAAACTTTTTTTTTTATTTTGGCATATTATGGGGGTACAAATTTTAAGGTTTCAAAAAATGCCCTTTCCCCCTCCCCCAAATACAAACATTTTATTGAAGAGTCTATATGCCATACTATTATGTATACATCTATAGGCCTCTATGAAATTATTCATGTTAATACAATTAACAAAAATAATTCAGAAAATATGTCAGGCACAGTTGATGGCTTCTCAGTTCTGTTTTGCATTTTTAAACAAATCAAGAATGTAATTTTGACTTTTGTTTATGGTTATTCTTATGACTACATAGAGATTTACAGATGGAATAATATTTAGTTGTCTTATACATGGCCTGTTTTTAGTTAAACAATAATACAACTACACAAAGGAAAGGAAATGTTTACATTTTTAAAATCATTGTTAATTATATCTGGTATTTTTCAGATTATGCATGGAATAATTTGAGTTTTACTATTATATCAGAAGATTCCAAACAAATCCCATAATTTGTACTAACTTAAAAAAATTAGTAGTTAAAACTTGCTGTTTGTTCTGTAGTTTATGTCAAAGAGTATTTCATTTATTGAGAAAGATATCATCTCAGTCTTCATATAGCTTTCAGTTATGACATAATTTTTATCCTTAGCAGTTTATAATTTCTTAATTTTCTTTTAAACTTGGAAATGAAAGTATGTGGGGTATAAAACTTGACGAACCTTTCTTTGTTCAGCTAGTTGGGTTTCAATATTAATCACATATAGTATCTTTGTACAAGGATATGTGAAGGGTATTTTTCTTTATAAGAAAATTAGTTTAATCAGGTAAGCTGATACTTATGATTCTCTGTACATGTATTATGACAAAATTGAGAGTAATTGTGGATGTTCTTTAGAGAACGTGTTTGATTTTGATTTAGCATTGGGAAGCTAACTTAACATTATAATTTTATTTTAATTTTTTTAAAATAAAAAATATTTTTATATTTTTATATCTCTCACAGAGTATGAGACAGGGTCACACTCTGTCACCCAGGCTGGAGTGCAGGGGTGCAATCATAGCTCACTGTAACCTCAAACTCCTGGGCTCAAGCGATCCTTCTGCCTCAGCCTCCCAAGTACCTGGGACTACAGGCATGTGCCACCATGCCCAGCTATTTTTTAAAATTATTTTGTAGAGACAGGGTCTCACTATGTTGCCCAGACCAATGGCCTCAAGTGATCCTCCCACCTCTGCCTCCCAAAGTGCTGGGATTACAGGCATGAGCCACTGCAGCTGGCAACGTTATAATTTTTAGAACAAAATTAGATCCTACCCATTTTCTAAAAAATATTTTAAAGTCTTTTGTATAAAATCATACAATTTAAAATTGTATAATTAAAAATAATAACAACAAAACCAAAACCCATTTAAAAAGAATAAACAGTAATAATAACAAAAACATCTTGCTTATCTAACTTTTGTTCCTAGAAGATTTATATCACAAGTTCTATTTCATTTACATTTGGCTATGTAAACATTTTCTTACAACCTTTCTTATGAAGGAATGATTAGCACATGAATAAAGGATAATATTTTAAAATGTTGTTTCAATGTGATTGGTTGGTAAAGGGATTAATAGTAAATAGACTTAAAATAAGTCAATTATAATAATATAGGTACATTTTATGATGGAACTTTGAATTTTTATCAAATGAAGCAATTAATTGAAAAATGTTAAAGGAACAATGGGAAATAGGCAGGCAATTTTTACAAGGTGTCAAGATAAATGACTGCCCAATTGTCTGTATTACTTGACTGTGATTGTATCAGAAGTGCCTTTTAGAATGTTGTCTCTATTATATGCTCATTGTGTTACTGAACTGCACAGTAATTTGTTTTAAAATTGCTCAAAAGAAAATAAATACCTTTCACATAAATCATAGTATGCACATATTTTTTTCATTTTTAAATATAAATAATAGGCATTCTTTTTCAAAAACTGATTTTCCTTTAAGAAAAACTTAAAGAAAAAACTTACCACATCTAGTTGTCCATTAGACATGTCAGTTTTTTTTTTTCTTTTTTTGAGACAGAGTCTCGCTTTGTTGCCCAGGCTAGAATGAGTGCAGTGGCATCAGCCTAGCTCATAGCAACCTCAAACGCCTGGGCTCAAGCAATCCTACTGCCTCAGCCTCCCGAGTAGCTGGGACTATAGGCATGCACCACCACGCCCGGCTAATTTTTTCTATACATATTAGTTGGCCAATTAATTCTTTCTATTTATAGTAGAGATGGGGTCTCGCTCTTGCTCAGGCTGGTTTTGAACTCCTGACCTCGAGCAATCTGCCTGCCTCAGCCTCCCAGAGTGCTAGGATTATAGGCATGAGCCACTGTGGCCCACCCCAGTTTTTTCTTTATAAGTTTTAATTGCAGGCTGGTTTTCCCTGCTGCCTAGTTCAAAATCATCTTCTCCTAATGTCTTTTGCTGCACATAGAAGGGACTGCAAACTAATTTCATAAAGCTAAGCCATACATACTTAAGAAATTAAAACTTCTAAGTGAAAAAAGCCATAGTTCACCACTTAATCAGTAATTTGGTTTTCTTTAATAGACTTTATTTTTTAGAGCAGTTTTAGGTTCACAGGAACATTGAGAACAAGGTACAAGATAAGATAATTTAGTCTTGAAATTATCTGCTATTAGCCTTGATCATACTTTTATTTGTCAAACTAGATTTTTCTTACAGAAATAGCATTGAAGTCCTATTGCAAATATTATCTTTGGCACTCAGCTAAATTAAAACTATAGATCAAAAAACAGGTCAAACATACAAACAAAAACCCAGCCAATTAGTGAGATGGGTGTTGTCTGAAACACTCCTAACCGGCCTTATGTGTTGAATTTTGCCATACTTAGATGCTGGGGAGAAACTATGAGTTACAAAGATGGAACTAGAAATGAGAGCAATAAAATTAGGATTAGCAGCAGTACATTCCACTAATTTTCTGGTTAGCAAGGACATACACCATCCTACGCCCACTCCCATACCTAGCACTTAACTGACTGCATTCAACTTCTCTATCCAAGTCAATCATATTAATCAGTTACATACCTATTTTTGATAACACTGTGCACTGAATTAAGTACTATAATGAATTGCAAAATTAGCCAGATGGTACCTAGGACAGAGAAAAAATATATCCTAAATAGCTATTAATAAAGTACAATATATTATAAAGGTCATTAGAGTGATTCCAATAAAGTGCTTTGGGAGTTTAACAAAAGGAAAGATAATTTTCACCTGAGATATTGAGGCTGTGTTCTTAAAGGAGGTAGTATTTGAAGCAGAGCCTTTAAGGAGAATTAACTTTTATGGGTAGCAATGAAAACTGAGGAGAGGAAGGATATTCCAAGAAAAGAAAGCATGAGGAAAGACAGATGAGGATGAGTAAGACCTGTCTGAGAAATAGTAAACAGCCCTATATTTTTGTTATTTTGTTGTAACATCTTTTTTGTTTCTGATTTTATTTGGGTTTTCTCTCATGTTTCTTACTCTACTGGCTTGTCCACTTTGTTTACCTTTGCAAAAAACCAACTTGTTTTGTTGATATTTTGTATTGTTTTGTTTACTCTATTTCATTTGTTTCTGTTCTGATCTTTATTATTTCTTTCTTTCCATTAATTTTGGGTTTGCTTTGTTCTTGCTTTTCTAGTTCCTTGTGATGCACCATTAGGTCGTTTACATGAGATCTAAAAGGACAGATAGACTCTAATACACTAATAGGAGAGGATTTCAACACCCTACTCTTAGCATTGGACAGATAATGCAGAAAGAAAAACAGCAAAGAAACACTGGATTTAAAAACTGCACTACAGACCAAATGAACCTAACAGACATTTACAGAACATTTCACTCAACAGCTGCAAAATATGTTCTCATTAGCACATGGAACATTCTCCACGATAGATCACGTTAGGATACAACACAAGTCTCCATAAAGTTTGAAACACTGAAGTCATATGAAGTATCTTTTCTGAACTTGATGAAACAAAACTAGAAACCAATAACAAGAGGAACTTTGGAAACTGTACAAATAAATGGAAATTAAACAACATGCTCCTGAATGACCAATGGGTCAATGAAGAAATTAAGAAGAAAATTTAAAAATTTATTGAAACACATGAAAATAGAAAAACATACCAAGATCCATGGGATACAGAAAAAAAGTACTAAGAGGGAAGTTTATAAGCAATAAACACTTGATCAAAAAGTCCTATATTTTTGGAGAGAGGGGATGGGTATGGGAGAGTGGGCCATTTGCCTAGAAAGATCCATGTGAATCAAATTATGAAAGGTCTTGAATGGCTCTAAAATATATGAATTACCTATTTTGTGCCAGGTACTATATTAGATTTATTAGATTTACATACACTGCATCATTTAATCTTTGGAAGAAAAAGAGGAAAGTGGCATTAGGCCCATTTGTACATACTTTGCTCAGAATCACAGAGCTGGTAAGACAGAATCAGACCGAACTTGGCTGGCTGAACTGTACACACTTCATGATTACCACAGTGCTCCTATTAGACCCAATTCTACAGGCCATGGGGATGAATGGCCATCCGATTCTATCAGAACTACCTGGAAATGTCAGACCCTGATCTATCTCTGAAACTTATCATCCCTCATCCAATCTGCTGCAATAGCCTCTTCTTGGACTACAAGTTTTCCACTGTTCCTCTTCCTTTACTCACCCCTTCTATGTTGCCAGATTTATGTTTCTATAAGATTTAATTCTCTGACCTTCAGGAGATATCACTGTGTGCAGAGTAAACTGCTAATTGGCACCCAAGGCCCTTCACACCCAGGGCCAACCTGTTTTTCCATCCTCATGTTGAGGACTCCTGACACTGCCTATACTTCAGGCACACCCACCTTCTCACCACTGTGAAGATATCACGCCTTCCATACAAGTCATACCAGAATTGGTAGCAAGTAGAGGGGTGAGGTGGAAGAAAGGAGAGGTGTATTTTGTACTCTGAACCTTTGCTCTTTTTGTTTCCCCTGCTCAATGCCTTTTCTCTGCTTACTTTCAAAGTCCTGCCCATCTGTCCCCTTTGTAGAGCCTTCTCCAACTCCCCTCCCCTCCCCCGTGCGGCCCCCCCCNGGCGCCCCCCCCCCCCCCCCCCCCGCCCCAGTAAGAATTCTTTGCTTCCATTTGTGTTGCCCTGTTTGAATTTATAGCTGCCTACTTGCCTGTCTCCCTCACGGAAAGTGCTCTTACATGCAGATACCCATTTTCCTCTCTGAGGTATTCCTGTATTTAGTAAACCATGCTATAAACAGATGTACTGTCATCCAGGCTTTGTTATTCCCTTTCTAGAGCACAGGCAGAGTAGATTTAGCCTAATCCTTAAAGGTTCTAGGATTTTTGGAACTGTAAATGAGCACTGGCATCAACTTAAAGTCATCAGCTGCACTAGCCCCTAACAAGAGAATCAGTCTGTCCAAACATTGACTTCCCTGTAGCTATGAAAGTCCCAGATGGCATTGTCTTGTGGAAGAAACCTCTTTTATCTCCATTGAAAATCTGTGGCGTAGCAACCTTTATCAATGATGTTAGCTAGATCTTCTGGATAACTTGCTATAGCTTCTATATCAGCACTTACTGCTTCACTTTGCACTTTTATGTTTTAAGGATGGTATATTTCCTTAAACCTCATGAACAAATCTGTGCTAGCTTCTAACTTTTCTTCTGTAACTTCCTTACCTCTTTAAGCCTTCACAGAATTAACAAGAGTTAGGTTCTTTCTCTGGATTAGGCTTTGGCTTAAGAGAATGCTGTGTCTGGTTTAATCTTTATCCAGAACACTGATACTTTCTCCATATCAGCAAGAAGGCTGCTTTGCTTTCTTATCATTTGTGTGTTCACGGGAGTAGCACTTTTAATTTCCTTCAAGAATTTTTTCTTCAATGGCAGCTTCTAAAAAAAAAAAAAAAAAGAATTTTTCCTTTGCATTCCCAACTTGGCTAATTGTCAAAGAGGCCTCACTGTTGGCCTACCTCAGTAATAATTTCTTTTTTTTTTTTTTTTTTTTTTTTTGAGACAGAGTCTCACTTTATTGCCCGGCTAGAGTGAGTGCCGTGGCGTCAGCCTAGCTCACAGCAACCTCAAACTCCTGGGCTCAAGCAATCCTCCTGCCTCAGCCTCCCAAGTAGCTGGGACTACAGGCATGTGCCACCATGCCCGGCTAATTTTTTGTATATATATTAGTTGGCCAATTAATTTCTTTCTATTTATAGTAGAGATGGGGTCTCGTTCTTGCTCAGGCTGGTCTTGAACTCCTGAGCTCAAAGG